>SSNP01000131.1:200924-224606 GCA_006937955.1 Pachypanchax playfairii
CTCCAAACACGACAAGTTGAGTTTCTACCAAAAAGTTCTATTTTGGTTTCATCTGACCATATGATGTTCTCCCAATCCTCTTCTGGATCATCCAAATGCTCTCTAGCAAACCGCAGACGGGCCTGGACGTGTCCTGGCTTCAGCAGGGGGACACGTCTGGCACTGCAGTATTTGAGTCCCTGGCGGCGTAGTGTGTTACTGATGGTAGCCTTTGTTACTTTGGTCCCAGCTCTCTGCAGGTCATTCACTAGGTCCCTCCGTGTGGTTCTGGGATTTTTGCTCACCGTTCTTGTGATCATTTTGACCCCACGGGGTGAGATCTTGCGTGGAGCCCCAGATCGAGGGAGATTATCAGTGGTCTTGTATGTCTTCCATTTTCTAATAATTGCTCCCACAGTTGATTTCTTCACACCAAGCTGCTTACCTATTGCAGATTCAGTCTTCCCAGCCTGGTGAAGGTCTACAATTTTGTTTCTGGTGTCCTTTGACAGCTCTTTGGTCTTGGCCATAGTGGAGTTTAGAGCGTGACTGTTTGAGGTTGTGGACAGGTGTCTTTTATACTGATAACGAGTTCACACAGGTGCCATTAATACAGGTAACGAGTGGAGGACCGAGGAGCCTCTTAAAGAAGTTACAGGTCTGTGAAAGCCAGAAATCTTACTTGTTTGTAGGTGACCAAATACTTATTTTCCACCATAATTTGCAAATAAATTCTTTAAAAATCAGACAATGTGATTTTCTGGATTTTTTTTCCCCATTTTGTCTCTCATAGTTGAGGTATACCTATGATGAAAATTACAGGCCTCTCTGATCTTTTTAAGTGGGAGAACTTACACAATTGGTGGCTGACTAAATACTTTTTTGCCCCACTGTATCTGGGTTGGTTTCATTCTAGATTTCTTTGAGGCTTTCACATATGCCCAATTGGGGTATCCACAGTAAAGTTCTCAAAAAATAAACTCATGGAACAGGCATGGATAAAAGTGATGGTACCCCTAGAAAAAACTGAAAATAATGTGGCCAAAGGGACATGTTAATTTAAGGTGTGTCTACTAATTAGCATCACAGGTGTCTACAATCTTGTAATCAGTCAGTGGGCCTATATATAGGGCTCCAGGTTGTCACTGTGTTGCTTGGTGACATTGTGTGTCCCACAATTAACATTGACCAGTGGAAGCAAAGGAAAGAGTTGTCTTAGGAGATTAGAAAGACATTTATAGACAAGCATGTTAAAGGTAAAGGCTATAAGGCCATCTGCTAGATGTTCCTGTGACAACAGTTGCAAAGTTATACTCCTCTCATCCAGGATATCACCTCTTCTCTCCCTTCAGTATGGCGCTACAGATCACTGTATGACAAACCACAGGACACAAAAAACGTTTTTTTCCTCCAGGCCATCCTCTTATTAAACAAACATTTTTTAAAAATTTAATAAAGAAATAACTATATCATGGAAATAATTACATTTCACCTGTACTGCACTACCTAACTTCAAATCACCAAGAAGGCATGTTGGTTAATGCGGCCTGTGTATCTTGTATCTCGTGTGTGTTCTATGTATAACACAATCAATTTATGTCTGTCTGTCTGCAAGTTTGTGTACACACACACACACACACACAAGTGTGTTTTTTTTATCCTTATGGGGACCGTCCATTGACTTCCATTGATTTTAGTAACTAGATTTATACCTAACCCAAACCCTTTTCCTAATCTTAACCATTACTGATCTATAACTAACCCTAAGACTAACTAAAACTCTATTCACACCATACCTATAAACCTAACCCCTAACCCTAAAAAGGGGAGTCCCCCTCATGGGGACCAGGCTTCGGTCCCCACAAGAACCCTCGGACCCCAGAAAGATAGTAAAAGTCAGGAAACTGGTCCTCAGGAGGTCAGAAAAACAAGCACACACACACACAGAGCTTCCAGGATTCCCTAATCTTGACATATTTTTTACATTTTTGCAAAAGATATTTATGTTTTGTTTGTTTCACTGTGAATTTTATCAGCCATTTTAGAATTAAGTATTAATTTTAGTCAAGTTTCGATCACGCTTGTTAGTTTGTAGAACATTTAGTCAACCTTATCCTGTTTTTATTCAGTCTAGTTTTAGTCGACTATAAGTCAGGCATTTTAGTTTTTATTTTTACAGCCCTCTGCAGTTTTGTAAGGGGGGTGAGTCATTGTTGTATTAGCGGTGGAGGAGGCGGAGACCGGATTTCACAAAATCATTTTCCTCTTGACTTTGTTTGTGAACTAAAAAGTCAGTAGATTTTAGTCCAGTTTTTATTAAGTAAACTGTATTTTAGGCTTGTGTTATTTAGTCCAGGAAAATACAAACTGATTTAGTCCAAGTTATAGTTTATTAATGGGAGTTTTAGTCTAGTCTCGTCTAGTTTTCCTCCCGTGAATGTACGTTGACTAAATTATTTTCCTTTCAGTTTTTGTTAACAAAATTAACACTAGTTTGTTTTAATGTAAAGACATCAACTGAAAATAACAGTTTACTGTTGTATGCTGTGATTTTAATATGTGTTTATTCCTTCACTGTCATGCTTGTTTAAACTCTTTAAAATTAGTTTGGTTCCACAGGCGCACAGCTCAGAGAAACAATACAGTTCCCAGATTTAAACATTGTATTTGCTTTTCATCTAAATAGTGGTTTAAAAAGTATAAAATCATAGCTATTTCTTTCTTTTTATCTTACAGTGTATTCTCATTTCTGCACTCAAAAACTCACCTTTGTTATACCAGTGGAATCCAAGTGATGCAGACACCAACCTCAGATCAACGCAGCTTATTGGCCAAGCATAATACTGACATGTTGATTCTCTGAGATTTAAAAACAAGAGGAAATTACAACCAGTGACCACAAGAAAACATTCACAATGCACTGACATTGTTAAAGCAGAAGGAAGAAATTAGAAAAGTGATGAAAAAGTCAAACACATCAATTATCTCCTCAAAGCAAATTGTCACAACAGCAATTCTTTCTGAAAGCCTGTGTAGCAATCTAAATCACCTCTGAGATATAAATTGCCAGTGATCAAGGGCATTGTGGGAGAACTGTGGGCTCAGCACATACTGTGCTGCATGGGAAAAGGCATGTTCTGCTCCCATAAGGCCCAGTAATAATCAGACCATCAGGCATTCCAGCTCCTAACATATTTATCATGTAGAGTCCTTTGAGTGTGGAAAGTATGGGTCCATATTTAATGCAACATTGACAACCATAGCATAGCAACTTCTACACACCAAAAAAGAGACATATACCACTAAGAACTCATAATGTGGGCTGTGAAATGTTTTCCAGTACTTTTGCATTTGCTTACATTTGACAAAAAAATAAAAGGACATATCTGGCAACATTTAAAACCCTTATGAATACATGTATGTGAATAGAGAATTCTAGTTTATTAGTTTGTTTTACCTTTTAGCATATAAAAAGCAACTATTATTTGTCTTTCATGCAAGGATGTGGTTGATGTCTACAGCTGCTGTGTCTTTAGAGTTGAGCATGGAAAATATGAAAAAGTGAATACATATATTCAAAATACTGACAAACTGTTGTGAATTTGCATGTACATATGGGTTTAAGTTGTTTTTTTTTTTTTAATTAAAAAAGATGTGGTAGCCTCAAGTACTTTGCTGCTTCCTGCCATGTTTGAATTAAAGTGTCAACTTTAGTGGAAGCAGTGCAATGTTTGGGACTGCAGCTCTCGCATTTGAAAAGCGAGCCTGGCACCTACACATCAATCTATAGCCATTTATAGTAATAATAATCTAATTTAAGGTTGCATCCTGCAAAACCTTTAACAAAAAAAGAAGAAACAGAGAATATTATCTCACTTTGGTGTTATTTTATAGGTTTTTGTTGTTGTTTGTAGTTTTGGCCTTTCTGTAATTGCCTTATTCTTTGAAGGAGAAAAAATGACTGACAATTAAAGTACATCAAAATTATTTAGCTATATAAAAGTGCAAAACTCAATATACAAATACATTTGATTTAACGTCTTTGGAGTTATTTGATGTATTTTCACTTGAGTTATGATTTGCCATTACTGTTAATCTATTTCAAAGAATGAGAACAAGTTTTACAAAGTGAAAACTATACATATCAGCCAAATGACAAATGAACTTTAAAAATACAATAGATAAAAACCTGCATGAATGTACACAGTTCCTACCGCATGATTACGAGGAATCCCCTCAATATCTTGCTCTGCCTTCCTCTCATTTTCCATCTTGCCTTCTTTGTGGGTCATCTATCACTTAATCCCCCTTTTCCCCACCTCCAATTCAGTTTAATTTGCTTGGCTGGCATGGGAAGTATGCATTTATGTCAGCCAGGCATCTGCAGAGGTAACGGATGGTGTAATAACCATAGGAAAACAAAGCTCTCAAACAGGACAGAGTATGTACTGCTATTGAACCATTAAATAAGGGAGAGCTCAATGCTCTGTGTGACTTTCTTGAAGGAAAATGACTGACTTTGTCTTAACTATCAGAAGCAGGACTGGTCTGTTTCAAAGTGTGAAGAAGTTCCTTCTAATTTGGACATATTGAAAACCCATTTATAAAGGTGGATGAGCTTGACACTGTGGATACACTATGTGCATGACTGCAACTGATGAACTGAAGATGAGTAACTCCAAAATGACTCAGAATGTGGATGCATGGATGCACACTGTATTTTACTAGGATTACTGGGGAAGAAAAAGAACAGAATGAGTAACTTTCCTGTAATTTAACAAATGCTTTATTCAACCCTCCAGCAGACTTTTTATTTCTGCATAAGTAAAATCAGAAACATCATCTTATGTTCACACAAGCCCTCAAGGTAGATTGAAAAATACCTCATTAAACACAATAAAGAACAATATTTCACTTTATACTTGGGCAAAATACAACATTCTATATCCAAATGGCAATAGGTGAGCAAAAATTCACAATCAGCAGCCAATTAGAAGGTGAAATCTGAAGCAGGTACTTTCAAACAGTGGTTGACAATTAGGTGTGAGTGGGGATTTTATTTAAAGAAGTGGTATCAATCATATTGTGATCTGCACAACACATTTATGAAAGTGTAAGGAGAGAGAAGTTGGTGTTAATTAGGCATAGAAACCTTGTACAATACCAGAACTTCAATCCGGCAAATGAAGTAAAATTGGACTAAATTTGGTGGCATTTATTCTCCTCAGGAGTGGTCCAACCAATAAATATTACTACAAGGAAAAATTGTGTTGTAGCTTGAAAGATCAAAAATTGATCCAAGTAAAGGACATGTACTTGTATAGCACATTTTTAAAAATTCAAACGACTCCCAAAGCACTTTACACTAAAGTTTGTCATTCACCCATTCAAACGTTGGTGATAAACTACACACATATTGTAGCCACAGCTGTCCTGGCGCACACACACTGACAAAGGTGAGGCACAGGTACCACAGGGACCTCTGACCACCATCAAACAGGCAGGGCAGGTGAATTGTCTTGCTGAAAGACACAATGGCAAAGTGATCTTTTCTAGGTGGAGTGGGGATTCAAACCTGTGACCCTCCAGTTATCAGACGATTTGCTCACCCCTTCAAATAAAGCTGATAAACTATTCTTGCCCACTTGCTAATGTTTACGAGGTCCACATTTGGATAACACAGAACATATATATAAATTAAATTCCACTCTCGCCACTTGGGCGGTGTTTTTTCCATTCCAAGCGTTCCGTTCCTCTACCAGAGACCTGGGAGCTTGAGCGTCCTGCGCAGTGTTTTAGCTGTTCCGAGTACTGCACTTTTCTGGACTGAGATGTCTGAGGTTCTTCCAGGGATCTGTTGAAGCCATTCCTCCAGTTTGGGGGTTACTGCCCCAAGTGCTCCGATTACCACGGGTACTATTGTCACCTTCATCTTCCAAGTCTTCTCTAGCTCCTGTCTGAGCCCTTGGTATTTCTCAAGTTTCTCATGTTCCTTCTTCCTGATGTTGCCATCACTTGGTATCGCCACATCCACCACAACTGCTTTCCTCTGCTCTTTATCAACCACCACAATGTCCGGTTGGTTCGCCATTACCATCCTGTCTGTCTGGATCTGGAAGTCCAACAGGATCTTTGCTCGCTTATACAGTGGGGCAAAAAAGTATTTAGTCAGCCACGAATTGTGTAAGTTCTCCCACTTAAAAAGATCAGAGAGGCCTGTAATTTTCATCATAGGTATACCTCAACTATGAGAGACAAAATGAGGAAAGAAAATCCAGAAAATCACATTGTCTGATTTTTAAAGAATTTATTTGCAAATTATGGTGGAAAATAAGTATTTGGTCAATAACAAAAGTTAATCTCAATACTTTGTTATATAGCCTTTGTTGGCAATGACAGAGGTCAAACGTTTTCTGTAACGCCGGGCTCACACTGCCTACGGAACGGCTTCGGTCCGGCTTCGGTGCGGTTTTTCCGCAAGCTACCACTCACATCTGCTCCGGATAGGGAGTGCGGTCAGCTCTGGTGCTGGGTGCGTAAAACGTCACCCGCGAGAACAGAAGTTCACGTGGGTTATCGTTTTGTCGGGACTTCACACGAGAACACGTCCATTATTTAGCAAATGTGTGAAAATGTGTTGTGCTGCAGGCTTTCGGGACCCTGTGTCACCGGGTGTGATGTAATGTTTACATTTCCTATTAGCGCGTGTGCTGTCTAAAAAGAAGAGTCAAGTTACAATTGTTTGTACACTCGTTTATTTTGAAAAAACACCGGATATTCAAGCCACACTTCCTGTATAGTTCGTCAGATTTCATCAAACTTGACGCGGAGTGTCTCCGGCGTCCGGAAAAAATTGATCCTTGCGGATTCTTTCCGTAGTGCCGTACAGCCTCCGTAACCGGACCCGCACCGCACGGAGCTAGTGTGAGCCTTCAAAAGGGATTTTAATCTAACGGAATACCTGCGGGGTCCGCACCGGACCGGATCCGGATGCAGTGTGAGCCCGGCGTAAGTCTTCACAAGGTTTTCACACACTGTTGCTGGTATTTTGGCCCATTCCTCCATGCAGATCTCCTCTAGAGCAGTGATGTTTTGGGAATGACGCTGGGCAACACGGACTTTCAACTCCCTCCAGAGATTTTCTATGGGGTTGAGATCTGGAGACTGGCTAGGCCACTCCAGGACCTTGAAATGCTTCTTACGAAGCCACTCCTTCGTTGCCCGGGCGGTGTGTTTAGGATCATTGTCATGCTGAAAGACCCAGCCACGTCTCATTTTCAATGCCCTTGCTGATGGAAGGAGGTTTTCACTCAAAATCTTACGATACATGGCCCCATTCATTCTTTCCTTTACACGGATCAGTCGTCCTGGTCCCCTTGCAGAAAAACAGCCCCAAAGCATGATGTTTCCACCCCCATGCTTTACAGTAGGTATGGTGTTCTTTGGATCCAACTCAGCATTCTTTCCCCTCCAAACACGACAAGTTGAGTTTCTACCAAAAAGTTCTATTTTGGTTTCATCTGACCATATGATGTTCTCCCAATCCTCTTCTGGATCATCCAAATGCTCTCTAGCAAACCGCAGACGGGCCTGGACGTGTCCTGGCTTCAGCAGGGGGACACGTCTGGCACTGCAGTATTTGAGTCCCTGGCGGCGTAGTGTGTTACTGATGGTAGCCTTTGTTACTTTGGTCCCAGCTCTCTGCAGGTCATTCACTAGGTCCCTCCGTGTGGTTCTGGGATTTTTGCTCACCGTTCTTGTGATCATTTTGACCCCACGGGGTGAGATCTTGCGTGGAGCCCCAGATCGAGGGAGATTATCAGTGGTCTTGTATGTCTTCCATTTTCTAATAATTGCTCCCACAGTTGATTTCTTCACACCAAGCTGCTTACCTATTGCAGATTCAGTCTTCCCAGCCTGGTGAAGGTCTACAATTTTGTTTCTAGTGTCCTTTGACAGCTCTTTGGTCTTGGCCATAGTGGAGTTTGGAGCGTGACTGTTTGAGGTTGTGGACAGGTGTCTTTTATACTGATAACGAGTTCACACAGGTGGCATTAATACAGGTAACGAGTGGAGGACCGAGGAGCCTCTTAAAGAAGTTACAGGTCTGTGAAAGCCAGAAATCTTACTTGTTTGTAGGTGACCAAATACTTATTTTCCACCATAATTTGCAAATAAATTCTTTAAAAATCAGACAATGTGATTTTCTGGATTTTTTTTCCTCATTTTGTCTCTCATAGTTGAGGTATACCTATGATGAAAATTACAGGCCTCTCTGATCTTTTTAAGTGGGAGAACTTACACAATTGGTGGCTGACTAAATACTTTTTTGCCCCACTGTATATGTATTTTTTTTAATCCTGTGAAGATGGTTGTAAAATTGTTTTGTGTTATGTGTCTGAGTCTTGTGTGCATGTGGTGGTGTGTGTTTGTGTGCGTGGGCACTTACCTTTCTCTTTCAGAGGTGTGGCAGAGCTCATCAGCACAGGTGTGACCCATTACCTCCATCACCTGGACAGGATAAAAGGGGAAGAACGGCAGGAGACGAATGCCAGTTTGTTCCACGTTACACTGTGGTAGACTGGCCTCCATTAACGCAACTTGATGTTTACATTTTTTGCTGAGCTTACACGTTCCTCTAACGCACTCACCTGTGCTTTTCAGATCCTCGTTCCCGGAGCAGACAGTCCTTCTGTGGTTTCCACGCCACTCTCACTGGATGCGATCCTCTTCCATGGTTTTCATACTGACGTCTGGTCTCAAGATCCTATCGGCCCGGTTTCCATACCGGATCTCTCCGCCGGCTCCGTACTCCTCGCCCGACATCCCTGTTCGTCTCCTCAGGCTTTACCGCCACACTTGCCACGGAAACATCGGCAAGCTCTGAGTCGATCTGTCTACCCTCCAACCTCCATCAACTCCACGCTCCCCTCACCTCCACCTCACACCAGCCTCAGATCTCCGGCACAAACAACTCCTCCTCCTGTACTAAATCGCCATCCTTCCCACCATAAGCAGTCTCCTTCATTCATTCCCAAAATTGATCTACATTCGGTTAACTCCCACACTAACCTTACTTCTCCTCTGCTCAGATCCCGACGGTCCACAACCAGTGGAACTCTTGCTCAACATCCTTCTGCTGAATCGTACATTCTCTTGAGCTGTACAGTACAACCTTGTCATTAAAACTCTTAAAACTGTGTCTGTGTCCTGGAGCTGTGCTTGTAAGACGTTCAGAAAAAAACAAGACAACCATGACAGTTTTTTGTATATTGATTTAAAAAGAGTATCAGTAAAAAAGGTTTTCCATAAAAAACAGTGTTTTGTGTATTGGCTGTCTAAAAGTACCTATTTGGAGAGAAAGATAATGAGCCTTCTAGGATATGAAAGGTAGTTAGTGTTGAATGAGCTGAGCCGAGAGGCAAAGCCCTTGATTTACAAGTCTGTCTATGTTCCAACCTTCACGTATGGTCATGGGATCGGAATCCTGACGTGAAGAATGAGATTCTACATACAAGCAGCTGAAGTAAACTTCCTTTGTGGGGCAGCTGAGCTCAGCCTTATGGATAAGGTGAGGAGCTCTGTCATCTAGGGTAGCTTGAAGTAGCACTGCTGCTCCTCTGCATTGAAAGGAGTCAGCTGAGGTGGTTTGGGCATTTGATTAGGATCCCTCCTGGACCCCATGTCCCTCTGTGTGAGGAGTCTGGGTCATTTTTTGTTTTGTTTTTTTCTCTAGTTAGTTTTTTCTTCCTTTTCAGTTGCTCCATGTTCTTCTCCACTCCCTGGCTTGTTTTTTCTCTCTTCCTCTTTCCTCTGCAGGTTGCTAGGAGGCAGGTCCAAGTCTGTGCCTCCACCTTTGGGCGGGGCCTTGAATCCAGTCACACCTGGTACCACTTATCTTGTCAAGGAGGCTCTAGTATTTATACGGGGCATCTGGGGCCATTCAGTGCTGAATTGTTGTACCTGTAAGGGTGATTGTGGCATCAAAAAATTTTGCATTCATGTATCTCCATGGTTTTTTAGTTGTTCAAGAGTGATTCCATCAGTAAATGGCTCACCATCTTAAATGGTTTCCCACGCTTCTGGATTTCTTCACAATTGTGACTGCTGGAAACATCTTTACCACTTCCCTTGCCTTCTGGATGCTTTCCTTTGTCATAATTTATTCATTCGTCCCTCCACGTTCCTTGGTTTGGCTCAAGTAAGGCTTATCTCATTTATCTAATCTGCTCATTCATTCCCTGGCATTCAGTTCACCTGCTAACCTACCTCTCCTGTGTCTCCGCATCCAGTTCAGAACATCACTGCTGTGTTCTTTCCCATACCCTGCACATTCTGTTAATAAACTTTTATCCAACTAAAAGCTTGGTCTCAGCGTTTGGGTCTGGCCTTAAGAACATGACACCCTGGTAGGAAACCGCAAGGCAGACTCAAAATTTCTGGAGGGTATATGTATTCTCTCTGGCATGGGGACATCTTGTGACCCCACCAGGAAGGGGTTGAAAGTGTCACTGGGGTGAGGGTTTACTGGGCTTCCCTCTTGAACCTGTTGCCCCACGACCCAACAATAAATAACCAAAAGTTTTTTTGTTTTGTTTTTTCACGTGTGATAATGACAAATTGAGGCTACGGGGAGATTAATCCAACTTTTAATATTGTATGAAGGAGTCGTTCCTTTCCACTGTCGCCAATTGTGCTTGCTCAGGATGGGGGATTGTGCTGAAATAACAATTCAGCCCAATCGGCTGGTTCCTTAGATAGAAAATGTTTTATTATTAATTGGTTGATTTTTCTGTGAAGTGCCTTGAAATGACTTTGTCATGAACTGGCGCTTTATAAATAAATAAATTTGAAACTTGAGACTTCCAACACTTATTTTAAGTGTAGTGTTCCATGACAATGGCGATGGGTTTCACTCCATTTCCTCTCGTTCTGCAATACCACTTCATTCTTAAAAACATGTCCTCATGGGACTTGGCTGACATGAATACTTATTTATGAATGGTCAGTGGAAGAGAGAAAACGACTTTGATTTCCTATTTAGCAGACTGCTGATCCTGGAAAGTCTGATATTCTGATCACTGAATGTGCACAACATTGCATTTGCTCAAGTTTCAAGTTTATTTATAAAGCGCCAGTTCATGACAAAGTAATTTCAAGGCATTTCACAGAAAAATCAACCAATTAATAATAAAACATTTCCTATCTAAGGAACTAGCCGATTGGGCTGAATTTTCTAGTTCAGCACAATCCCCCATCCTGAGCAGCACGATTGGCGACAGTGGAAAGAAACGACTCCCTTTTAACAGGAAGAAACCTCTAGCAGAACCAGAACCCGGCTCAGGATGGGCGGCCTTCTGCCTTAGCCGACTAGGGTCTGAGCTGACAGGAAAGAGACACAGACAAACACAGATGTATTTTGGCCAGTCGTCATGTCTATAGAAAGATAAACAGAGAAACAGTTAATGGCAGCAGTAATAATCAAAAGCAATAACAATTTGCTAGGAAATAATTTTATTTTGTTAAGCTTACAAACATTTTGCTTTCAGAAAAATAACCATAGTTGTCATGTATCGTCACTCTCCATGCCATGTCCTGCCTTTTTTCAGTTTATCCACACTTTTTTATTTTTCTCAGTTTTAATAGTTTTGTGATTTAGTGTCTTAGGAGTTTGAGGCATTTAGTATCTTGTTTGGTTTTGCACCACTCACTCCCTCAGTCCTGTAATTTAGTTAATTCCCTGCATCTGCTAACACCCCAATCAAACAAACTCTAAACATCTGTGTGTCTTATGTTTATCTCCAGTTTGTTGAATGCCTTGCACTTTCAAACCTGCCCCTGTCTTGTTTTTCAGTCTGTCAGTATGTTTTTGATCTCTGTTAGCTTTTCCCATTGGATTACCCAGATTCGACCTGTTTCTTCGACTATAACTCTGCTTCTACCTGCTTCTGTGCACCAGCCTTTAAGTTCCATCGACACAAGATTGACTGTTTGGCTTTGGTTTTCTTTCCTCTGACATCAGACTCATCACATCTTTACAAAAATCATTGGTCAAACTGCCACCTTGTCTCTCCTCTATGCATTTGAACTTAGTAGGAAAAGAAAGATGTAACAACAGTAGGGAAATATTACATTAGTGCTTTTAGTATTTCACACAATGTCTGTAATATGTCTTTAAAGAGGCCATTCCATTAATTTTTTTTTTCTGAGGTTTTTGTTTGTTTTTATTTTAGCTCTACAGGTGTTCTTACCTTCATACTGCTTCTCTCAAACTACGCAGGTGGCGATAACACCCGAGTTCGAAAAACTTGTTACGTCACAACTCCTTTGCTCATTCGTATTCATCAGCTCCCATAGTTGAGACCACGCCTAGCAAGCTGCTGGCTAAAAGCTGTTAGCATAAACACATATCAAACTGGAAGGAAACAGGAAGCCATGCCCTCATAGGCTAGTTTGCTGGCCAATCTGATTTCAGCAAATTTGTATAATGAATATTAATGAGTTGCAGCCCGAAGCCAGCCAAATCTTCACGCAGACAGGTTGAAAGGTCTGTAAATCAGTGATTCCTGAAGTCTTTTAGATATAAAATGTTTCATATTAGTACTTCAGAAATACCCACAATGTCCTGAAATTTGTATGAAATGGCCTTTTTTAACACTCTAATTTTCAGAATAATTTGTTCCTTAAAACTGAAGGTACATATAAACTTTTTCACTACAAAATACTCTTTACTGCCACAAATTTGTCAGAATAGATTAAAACTTTATTCCTGTGATTAATTAGTTTGTTTTATTTATTTTTGAAGAAAAGGAAAAATAATTTCTTGATTCTTTGATGGACTTTTTCCTTTTTCTGCTTTGGTAAAATATGTTGTAATTATGTGTTAAGTTCCACTAAGCTTTTTCAGAAGGTGTAGATGGGAGTTAGGGAATGGTTCCAAGTGAGTATTTGAATTCTATTGCAGCTGCTTTAAAGAAACAACTAGAAGTGAAGAGAGACAGAACCAGGGGTGGAAGAAATGGGAAGCAATGTTGCTGAATTCATATCTGTCATTGTGTCATGAAATGGAAATTTTAAAGTTTGTGAGCAATATACTTGCAGGTAGCGAATGTTTGACAGTCAAAGTGACAGAACATAAAAAATGCACACTAAATCCTGGCAAACTTATGCATCCACTTTTCCTGGCGTAATGTGCGTGCTACCTTTAAAAATATGTAATTTGGTGTCCTATATGATTTTTTAGCTTATTTTGCATAGAATCAATGGTAGAGAATTGGCACTTTTTTGTACAGATTTTGGCATGTCTGATAAACCTCAGTAATATACACTCGAAGAAATAACTCTTTGAATGAACTTTAAAAAAAATCATGGAAAGGATTTCCATGTGATTAAGTTGATTTAGTTCAGCATCATACATTTCTGTTATCTGAATTTAAAGTACTTGTGTTGAGTCAACGTAATTCATGTAAGTTTAGTCATCTCGTGTTTAATATGATAGGGTCAACTTAACTAATTTGGAACGTACTGATCCAACTCAAATCAACAAGTTTGGTCCTACTAAATCTCTGTCACGTTTCTTAAAGGTTTGTATGTTGGACCCAAATGCAGTGAGGAGGAACACAAAACTAAAGTGCAACTAAAAGTTTATTAAGGACCACAAACTGCTGACGGGCAGCAAAGCAAACTTACATGGGGGTGAGGGGAAGACCAGGGTAATCCACAGATGACGACAAGAACAAAAGTAATCCAGAAGGGAAAATAAAATCCAGACACAAAACGGTCGTGTGGAGACACGACAACAGGAACCCGTGAACAAAAGAGTCCTCTTGACGGCGCGGCAGACGGCCAGCGCAGAGGCACTCAGACCTGGAGAGACGCTCCATGAACGGGGACATAACAGACTAGAAAACAGGACTAATATACACTATGGACTATGGCTAGGAACATACAAGGTATTGCAACAACAGACTGACTAACACATACATGAGACTTAAATACAAACACCAAACTGATTACAAACAAAGAACACCTGGGAACACTGGGAGAGAATGAAACAGAGGAGCTAATCAATAACAAGACACACCTGAACGGAAAAACACTAGACTGAAGACAAGCTGAGCTGACAAGATACTGAAAGACACATAAGGGAACAGGAAGTACAGACATCACCAAAATAAAAGCAACACAGGAAACTAGCTGACTAAGGAAAATAAAAGCATAACATGACCTAAGAAACGGAATCAGAACAAAAGGGAAAACAACTCCTGAAAAACCCCCGAAGTACAGAACATAATAAACCAAAACCCCAAGACCTGACAATCTCCTCATTTGCACCCAACTTTATTTAGTAAAGCTGATCTAATTAATGTTACAGTAGTAGATTAACATTTGTAATTTAAGTTGATCAAACTCATGCAAATTATGTTAGCCCAACAAAAGTGGTTAATGCTGATAGAAGGCTATGAAATCACGAGGAAATCCTTTCCATGATTTAATTATGTTAACTCAACTAGTAGCTTTTAAGTTCAACAAAATACAGTCTCAGAGTCAAGAATGGAAATGAGACAACAAAATGCAATAAAATTGTATTTCAAAATATAATACAGTACAACACTGGCAATGTATTGGCAGATTTTTTCCTGAAATCAACATTTCACAGGACTGTATTTGTACTTTAGAAATACTACAAATATTCAAATGTAGTTTGTGAACTGAGACAGAAGTTGACAATATATTCATCCCAATAAACATTTCAAACTTTGGACTGTAGAAAAAGGAATTGAAGGTAAAATTAGCCCAAAGGATAATAAAAGGCCTCACCTTAGTTGTACATAGGCTACAACAGATAATCAAAGAAAAAGTGTTGGTCTCTGAATAGGATGAACAGAGCAGCTAAAAGTAGTTCAAGTATAGTTTAAGATTTTAGCAAAAAGTACTTCAGGTTACCTATTAGGTCCTTTATAATCAACAATAACTGACCAAGAACACAAGAGTATCTCAACAAACTCAAAATAATTGAAAGGGTCTCAGATGTTGGCCCTATTAAAAGAAAGTTGTCTAGCTTCCTAACATTTGAGCGACATGTTCTCTATTCTGGATAAAATACAAATAAAAACCTATGACTCATAAAGGAAAAAGATTTCCATCTACAATTTCTTATTTCTAAAGATTTTAACATAAAAGTTTCCATCTACTTCTGCTGGATTTGTAAAATATTTAAATAAAATAAAATATTTAACACAATTTCTTTTCTAAGAACACCCTTGCAAAGCAATAACCTTCCTTTTTTAGCCTGTAATACATAACTTAATGGACATTTTGTTTTCTTCTTTTTCCCTATTTGTTTTGTGTATGTGTTAAGTCCTATGAGTGCAAAAAGTAAAACAAGCTGTATTAATAAAAAAACTGAAAAATATTTCAGCATACTACTTTCCTTATTCAAAAGATTGAACCCTAATACTGCGTCTGTACTTACTATTATAGTATAATTGGATGAACATATTGTAGAAGTAGAACTGAATGTTCTGAACTGAATGTTCTACTGGTGAACACAAAAAAACAAAATAGTTTGAGTATTTACTTCTGCCAAACGAGTAGTAAGTAGTCTGAAGGTGCACTCAAAAATACAACAAACTATTTAGAGAACGGATGTCAGCCAATGGGGAGGAAGGTGGTTTAGCTTTTGGATTGGCAATGTTTTATCAACGGTAAAAAGTTTTGAGAACTTGTGCTTTGTTGGATAGTTCGTTTCCATCCATTTCCATAATGACGTTCTGCAGGAACTCAAAAGTGTACTTAAACTCCTGAGGGTAGCTCAGATTTAGTGCATAGACAAGACCAAGTAACATGGCCACGACAAAATGGCTAAAAAGCTAAATTGCCCAACTCACTGATCACTTCCACCCCCTCCAGGACAATCCCAACGTCCTCAGGGTCATCACTTGGCTCTGCACCTTCCCGTCGAATGACAAAGATTCCGATGACAGTTTCTGTAAAGGCTGTTTGAGTGCTTTCATCAACATCCTGTGAGAAAAAAATGAGGACAATTGCTTTAAATGGGATTAACTAACTATTAACAGACTCATAATTATATGAAATGTCAAACAATCTCCTGATTTTATTGTCAACGAAATGGTTACAGACACAGTGAGGTCAATAAGTACTTGATCCTCCTGGGATTTTGCAAGTTCTCTTACTTAGAAATCATGGAGGGTCTACAATTTTCAGCATAGGTGCATTTCCACTGTGAGAGACAGAATCTTAAAAGAAAAATCCCAAAATACTATTGTAGGATTTTTTTTACTATTTATTTTCACTATTTATTTGCACCTATGCTAAAAACTGTAGACCCTTCCATGATTTATAAGTGGGAGAACTTGCACAATCACAATTGACCTCACTGTATAGTACTAAAACTAGGTGTGAGGATGTTGTGATTTAGTTAGATCTTAAGCCATAGTGAGACTGACTAAAGAATGGACGCATGGAATCACAAGCCCAGATCACAGAAATCTGTGGAAAATGTCTTGATTAGTATTTGGTTAAGGCAACAGCTTTTACATAATGACTCAGAGAAGCAATACTGTATCATTGCTGATTACATCCTATAAATGTTAGTATAATTTGAATAATGCATAAAATCAATTTAGAATATATTATATTTTAATGCTGTTTTATCCTGTTATACCAATGCTGTCCTTACTACAAAACAGATGACTATATATCGCGAAAGAAGAAAGGAGCTTATCCATTTTGAAAAATGTTTTGAACCAGTATTGTCACCCATAGTAAACAACTGAATATATAGTTGTTTTAATGCATAAAAAGGCATACAATTGTGTTACATATTGCTTTTTTTCACCCAATTCAAGTGGATTCACTGCAGATGATAAGCTTCCGTAAATCATTACTTTCTAAACTCACGTCAACAAAGATAAAGTGCCAGGCTAATAGCAGCAAACCTATTTAAATTTGTTTACATGCTCAAGAAGCAACTTTAGACTTCAAACAAAATTATAACGAAACCACATAATCTGTTTTAAATCCCATAAGGAACATAAAGAAATTAACAATGTTTAAAACTTCCAGTCTTCTTCTCAAATGAACAGTCAAGGTCCACAAAGAAAAAAAAAAACAAAAAAACTTGCAGTACATCTTCCTTAAAGGAACAGTCCTCAAGCAGAAACATTGAAGTACTTCTTTAAACATCCAAGAGTCCATGTTTAACCATCACACCACTTGTGATCAGAGAGTTCCTGAATCAGGTTGATAACTCGAGGGTTAACGCTGAGATGACACTTTGAGTTTTTATTCCCCAATTTAGTTCCATTTTTAGTACTAAAGTATTTAGTACTTTTTTTGCACTAATTGAGAAAAAAACACATGTAGTAGAGAATATAGCATAATTAGCATTAACAATCTGATTCTGATAATAAATGATCACTTTAAACAAATAAAGAAACTAGCTGGACTAAGTCAGATGGGGACTAAAACCAGAAACTTAACATTAGTGAAGTGATTTGCATTTTACTTTATATACTGGCAAAATGACATAAGGAAAGGTTATTGAGCTGAAAAGATCATGTGAAATGTGAAAAAAATCAATTTTTATTCTATTCTGAAAGTAACAAAACTAACAAAAACAGATTTAGACCAATACAAAGAGGTATGCTAGAGAGACACACTAAGACTGAGACACAGTGATAGGGAGACACAGAGACAGATAGAGAGAGAGACACACAGAGAGAGAGAGAAAAAACAAACAAACCCTAAAGTGCAACTTATCAAGATGTGAATGCTCTTTTCCAAAATGTCATGTGATCAATGTTTTGCAAGAGAAAAAAAAATCTAAGGCAAAATTTCAATTTGATTAGCTTTTGCCTGCAGTGTGAACATAGATGACTCAACATAGAACACTCAGATGAGGCTGAAGTCCAGGTTTTAGTCAGGGTCAAACTTATGGCATGAAGCTTTAGTTCATGTCATATTACTTTTCCAAATTGATAGTAAGCCATGTTTACTCACCTTTGAAGGAACTCAACAGTACAGGCCAGCTCAGATGAATAACAAATGCTGTAACAGTAGTAACTATTGAGCATCAGGCACATTGGTGAAATGAAGGAGGAGATGTTTGTGGTGATAAGGGCCTGAGCCAGACTCAGCACGTACCTTGTTGAGGAATAGCAAGACTGCCCTGTGAGCAAATTATTCACACATTGTATATTAACAAGCACTGCATTCACAACTCCACTAGCAGAAGAGATTAATAAAAACATTAAACTGACTTACCACAAACAATGATGGCTGATGTCAGAGGCACTTGGCCCAGTAGCACTCCAAAGCCAGTGTCTTCAATAGAAAAACAAGGACAACTCCTAATCAAAGTAACAAAGCAGGACCATTTCATCCGCATCTTCTAAACAGCCCATCAGCTGTCCCCGCGTCATTCCTAACACCTCTTTTTGGGGTTCTGTGCATTGAAACATTTCTCTGAATGTCTGGTTTCTGGAGTAGGTCATTCTTAATGGTACCTGATGACAAGCAGAGAACAAGTCTGAGTCTTTCATGCAGTCACAGATTTTTTTCACTTTTTCATCTGATAAGCTCATATGGTTTTTTAATATAGAACTTAGTTTAATTACTATGTACACTTGACCTACATGAACATTTTGCATTTCTCTTAACAATAGTTTGTATAGTAGAGACAAGAATCAGCAGCTGTCCTTTCAGTTTAAGGTTAAAAAGACATGTTTCTGAGATAAGACTCAGTGTCATTCTCAGCATATCGATGGTGGCATTAGCTGCTGGCATGGCTTCATGTGAGTTTTTGAAATCATACTGACTGTCACATTAGGGTGCTGAGGGCACATTTCCCTATACATGTCATCAATATAATTAGGGGTACATGCTTTGTGTCACCTACTAAAGTATACTCATAGGCATAAAATCCACCAAAGATTGTACGAAAGCATAATTCCAACATCCTAGAACCATCTGTAGCATATTAGAATGACCAAAATTCAGTTATGGCTTTTAGTTTTGACGTGCCACGCTGAAAATTTCTGTGGCCCCATCTGCCACCCCATGAAAATCTTCTAGATGCGCCACTGCTAAGACGTATTGTACAGTCCAATATATGGCACAAACCATTACTTATCTGTCACTCTCTATCCCTCTGTGTTTTTCCAGTGTGGTGTGGACGTCTTTGATCAAATGGCTCGTGCCTACTCTGTGCATGCAGCAAAACAATGGTGGCCTGTTGCTGTCTTTCATATGTTGGACCTGGCTACTGTGAATGCCTATGTGCTGTACATGGCATGCACATGGTCCACAGACACACAAAGACTGTTTCTGTGTGTTCTGAACGAGGAACTGCATTTCTGCTTTATGCAAAAAAGCCTGAAGAAAGATTTCAGTGAAAGACTTTGTCAGGCTGCTGTTGTAAACAGTAAATGTCCTGTATTTGTATAATGTGTTTCTAGACATTCAGACCACTCAAAGCGCTTTAACGCTACAAGTTTTACATTTATCCAACCCAATATGTAAGTTGAGGGGAGAAGGGAGGGACTAAGACTCATAGAACCCGAAATGCAAATCAGGTGGCAACATGGGGTTCAGTGTCTTGCCCATGGACACTTGTGGTGATGGTGGAAGCCGGGATTGATCTGCCAACCTTCTGAATGGAAGACTACTGCTCTACCCACTGAGCCCCCCGTCCCATAACTGCCTGCCAAGACCACACAGTGTCAGGTACTCAAAAACTGTAACAGGAATCCCAACAAATATCACAGTTTGAAATGACAGTGTTACATCTGTGGGAAATGTAGGGAGATGAACAACTGGATGTGTGAGGAGAGCTAACCTTGATCAACCTTGGACCATCCTAAACTTTGCCTTCTGCTTGCGTGAACTGGACACCTACAAATCACACTTACAACACAAACATAAAACCTCAAGGAATCACTGAGTCCCATTTGTGCTGGACATAACATAAAAAGTTGTCCTATGTTTGTTCCACATACTCTTGCTGCCACGTCCCATCCACTGCGATCCTGTCCATTTCTATAACCTGTCTCTCCTGTGTCCTACTTATTACCATCTGCCTCTGTGCATCACACCTCTCCTGCATGATAAAGGTAAAATCCCTCACTCACTCACTGTCACTCATTCATCCAATAAACCCGTTGTCTTCTGTGTTTGTTTCACAGAATTTTGCTGCAATGCACCGCCTGCTGGAGTTCCTGTCACAATCTGCCCTATGACTACCTAACTACCTTTCTCCTTTGTGACACTTCAGACCTCCAGACCTGAGACATAGCACAGTTCCAGTAACCTGTCTACAACCTAAATTTCAAATAAATGTTGTACTTTTCAATATCCTCTGATTTCCATCATTCAGGTTTTCCTTGCCACATCACACAATTTTTACAATTTGTGAATATGAATCTCAATAAAATATGTCGCTCAGGTGATAGAGCTGGTATCCCAAGGGTCACTATCGAATCCCTGCCACACCTTGAAAAGATCCCTTGGCCGTTGGCCTTGGACAAGACACTTCACCCATCCTACTATTAAGTTTAAGGTTAAGTTTTATGATTACCAGCCAATGCTGGCTAGTAGCTAATAGATTTTCAAAGCTAATAGCCAATCAAAATTTCCACTAGCCAGTATTTAGTCAGGGAAAATAGACAAGATTATAAATGCAACTGAATACATTTAATCACATGGCTGAACATGAGAAAAATTAATGGAATGGAATATTAAAACTATTAGTGAATGGCAAAAAGCAGGTAACTATGCGCAGAAGAAGTTGTTCCCTATGGAGTCGTGAGGGGTGTGAATGATAGACCAGACAGAACTTGGTTTAAATAAAAATATATATTGAATTTTGTTTAAGACCAAGGAAATTGGGTAACCCAAAATAACAGTAAACAAAATATTTTCAAAAATATATAACAGTCACAACACTTGTTATGTAATTTGAAGGATTTGCAAAAACAAATAATCAAAGCACTTGTCATGAAATGGGGTCCAAATATGCTGGCCACTTGTTTGCTCAAAAAGTTCTGTTATGAAGATAGGGAAAAAAATACCCACCTGACCTGTAGGGACAAAAGTGATGGTACCCTTAACCTAATATTTTGTTGTACAACCTTTTGAAGCAATCATTGCAAGCAAACAATTCCTTTAACTGTCAATAAAACTTCTGCACCTGTCAGCAGGTATTGTGGCCCACTCGTCATGAGCAAACTGCTTCAGTTGTTTCAGGTTTGAAGGGAGCTTTTTCCAGATGGCACGTTTCAGCTCCTTCCAAAGATGCCCAATAGGATTGCGATCAGGGTTCATACAAAGCCACTTCAGAATAGACCAATGTTTTCCTCTTAGCCACTCTTAGGTATTTTTAGCTGTGTGTGTTGGGTCATTGTCCTGTTGCAAGACCCATGACCTGCAACTGAGACCAAGCTTTCTTACACTGGTCAGCACATTTCTCTCTAGAATCATTTGATAGTCTAGAGATTTCCTTGTAGTGTGCACAGATTCAAGACACCCTTTGCCAGATGCAGCAAAGCAGCCCCAGAACATAACAGAGCCTCCTCCATGTTTCAGTCATCTCCCACTTTGGCTCAAACAATGACGGATGGTGCGATCGGACACTGGTGTTCCTTGAGCATGAAGTTCACCTTGGATCTCTTTAGAAGTGTTTCTGGGCTCTTTTGTTATCATTCAGATTATCTGTAACTGTTGATTTTGTTTATCCCATGTTTTTGAAAGTTATCTATAATAACTGCAAACAGAAAAAAATAACACAATCTTTCATCATTGAGGAGAAGTCTTATGAGAGTTGCCTTCATTTTGATACCAATTTTTTACAAGTTAGTCATGTAGTTGCTGAGCTCTACTCAATTTAATTAGGGCATGTCAGTTTGGTGCAGATGTCTCAAAGGGAGGCCTAGGGCTTCAGAGGTGAATGGCTTGAAATGATACAATGGTGAACTGCTACCCCAAACTGAAAAATAATGTACATTTCAGGATTATACAAATAGACCTTTTTCGGGAAACACAAAATAAATTAACAATTTAATGTTGTCCTGCAGCAATGTAGGTTGTTCAAGCCTTTAATGCTTGAGATACTAATTCCTACAGGTATTCCAACTTTGCTGGATTACTTACAATCCCTTTTGTCTGCATAAAAGCAGTCTTGGAATACACTGTGGCACCATACTCTCATGTTTATCAGTTGAACAATATTGTACTGCAGAAGATTGTGTGTTGCTATAAAAATGGCAAGAAAGGGGCAATTAACAATGGAAGCGAGACAGACCATTATAAAACTTAAAAATGTAGGTTTTTGCTACAGAGAAATTACAAAGAAAGTCAAGGTGTCAGTGAGTACAATCTCCTTCACCATCTCAGAAACTGGAGCAAACTGTGACAGGAAGAGGTCTGGCAGTTCCAAAGTCACAACTGAATCAGAGGACAAGTATCAGAGAGTTAACAACTTAAGTGACTGAAGGCTCATAGAACAACAGCTTTGAGCACACAGTGGTTGTGCAAGTCTTAGTTTCAGTTGTAAAGAAAAAAAACTTTGAGTTGCAGGTTTAACAGGATGAGTTGCAGCAACAAAAGCCATTGTTAAGATTTCTAAATAAGACAAAAAAGGCTTGCCTTTGGACTACTGAAGAAACGGAGAGGGTATTATTGAGTGATGAATCAAACTTTCACATTTTTGGTTCATCATGCATCCTATACTCCATTGAATAGGAAAACGATATGGCATCAACTGTCAAACATAGAGAATGTAGTGTGATGGTTTGGAGCTGCTTTGCTGGATCCAGGATCAATGACTAATACAGAGGGAGATGCACCCTGAACCAAAATGGCTACCACAGCATTCTGCAATACCATGTAATACCCTATAGTATGTATCTAGCTGGTCATGAGTTCATCCTAAAGCAAGATAATGACCCAAAACACGAGTTCAAGCTATGCTATAACTGCCTTAGAAAAAAAAAGAACAGCTGGTAAGCTTGAAAACTTGGACTGGCAGCACAGTCTCCGGTCCAGTATCATGGTATTTTACAGCTTTCAATGTCTGGGATAGGCACATATACATGTATGTATGATAAAATGTTACCGTTGGCATTACATAGCCAATGTTGGGTAGAATACATTGTAAATGTATTTAGTTACTACCTGCTTTAAAATGTATTTTGTAAAATATTCCATTACTTAGCTTAATCCTGTTAGGCTACTGTATTCTAAAGACTTGGAATACTTCCCATTAAAAAACAGCATTTAAGTCTATTAAGTGTACACAGATGCATCGGTAGCTACTGCCACAGGAAAACAGAGGGCATATAAATGCTAAACATTATGTACTGATTGGAAAAAAATAAACAAAACACTTTAAATATTTTTGTTACTTTAGTTATCAAAGTGTCAACAGATTATATTTGTAATGAAGTGAAAAGGTGCTTGAACATAGCACAGCATTACTGTTTGTAATATATCTACTACTACTACTACTGTCATTTAGCAGACGCTTTTATCCAAAGCGACTTACATTGAGAGAACATACAAGCAAGAATTCAAAGAGAAGGAAAAAAATATAAGGAGGCGGACAGTTTGGAGTCCAGTTTAATTCCGACGCTGATACATCAAGTGTATCAGTACACTGTACATCAATTTTTTTTTTTTTTTTTT
>SSNP01000131.1:226531-357083 GCA_006937955.1 Pachypanchax playfairii
CATCTCATGCTAGGAGCATTTTGGATTTTGTTTTGATAAAAAGCTATCTTGGCAGCCTTTAAGCAGGATGTGAAGCTAGAGAGCTTTTGCTGGTATTCGGACAAGTCAGAGAGATTTTTGGATTTGCGCCATTTCCTTTCAGCTGCTCTCAGACCAGTTCTGTGATCCCTCAGAGTGTCTGTGAGCCACGGACTAGGACGCTGCCGGGCGGCCAGCTTTGACACACGAGGGCAGACTTCGTCCAGAGAAGAAGCTAGTGAGGAGCAGAGCGTCTCTGTTGCGTCATTTACAGGCAGAGTTGAGAGCACCGAGTAGGAAGGGAGGGAGGAGCAGACATGCTCCGATAGCTGCGAGGGAGTGAGAGATTGAAGGTTTCTGCGGTAGGAGACAGTCTTTACTTTTGCGTTAGGTACGTAAGGGATGGAGATGCAGAATTTAATCAGGAAGTGGTCTGAGAGGTGCAGCGGTGTGACTTGCACGTTACCTGCAGTGCAGTTTCTGGTCAGTACCAGGTCGAGTGTGTTGCCAGCTCTGTGTGTTGGGGGAGTCTGGACCAGATTGAGATTGAAGGAGTGGACCAGGGCCAGAAAGTTATGAGCTTGCGTTTTATCAATATGAATGTTCATGTCGCCCATAACTATTAAAGGGGAGTTATCATCCGGAATGTCGGATAGGATTGTGTCCAGTTCGTCCATAAATTGCTCCATGTTGCCTCCCGGAGGGCGGTAAATAACCAAAACATAAGCAGCGACGGGCTTAGAGATTCGTAATGCATGAAATTCGAATGAGGAGCAGGTAGTAGTGGTTTGCAAGGAAGAAAATTTCCACATTTTGGAAATCAGGATGCCTGTACCGCCTCCTCGCCCAGCAGGACGAGGAGTGTGTGTGAATTCTGCATGAGAAGAGAGGGCAGCCGGTGTTACTGTGTTGTCAGGACGGATCCAGGTCTCGGTCAGGGCTAGGACCTGTATATCGGAGAGGTGCGGCAGAGAACTGATGAACTCTGTTTTGTTAACTGCGGACTGACAGTTCCAGAGGCCGAGGGTAACGGAGGCAGTGGCAGCCCGACATGCCATGGGCTGGATGAGGCAGTGCGGATTACGTTGTCTATAGAGAGTGCGTCGAGGTCTGTGCCCAACTATGACTGGGATGTGTGATTTGCACATGGTGTCTGTGTAGTGGTTTGCTTACTTTGCTCGGTGGACTCGCGCAGGTAGACTCGCAGGTCTTGACCCTCTGTGGTCTTAACCGATGTGGGACCAAACTCGCTGACGCCTCACTGACGCTCAGCCTAATGTGTCTGGCTATATACCTAACAATCACACAGTTGATTGGCTAAGCTAATTGCAACAGGCTGACACCTGCGTGACCGCCTCACGTGACCGCCTTTTCGCCTCAAATCACGTGACCCGCGTCACGTATTTCCGCCAGAGTATTACGTAACCCGCGTCACCAGTTTCGCCCGGAAGTGAACGAAAATCGAAACCACCACACCTGAATTATCTGTTACCTTGCTCTACTGAAATCCCTGCTTGTTCTGCCGTGAACAGTAAGTTACTCGCTATATTCATATATACTAATATATATGAATATAATATATGCATTGTGATTACCTTTGGATTTCACAATTTGACAAGACAAATAATAACAGCTATGCAAGAAAATGTAACAAAGACAAAACACTTCAAATACTGCATGTAAAGCCAAGGTAATATAACAAAGGTTCTATCCAACATTTTCATTTTGAATATCAAAACTTCTCATCTAACCATATTTCAAACATTAGAAGAAGGAAAAGTGTGTTGGTATTATACAGATGTAAGCAGCAAAATGAACTAGTTTTGTTTCAAGTCAAACATATTAGCCACCTATCTACAGTACTCAAACACCAGTCCATTAAGTCTTCTTTAAGTTAGGATGTGGTGTGCTTGAGATGGAGTCATCTGATGATGTGTCTGGAATTTGCAGTAGGAGACTGTGTTTCCTCTAAAACACCAAAAACAGACACATAGATCCAGTTTAAGTGATTATGTTATGGAAAGAGTGGAGCCAAGCAATGCATTAAAGTGCTATCAATATATTTTTTAATGAGGGGTACCAGAAAGTATTTTTAAATAAGGAAAAACCCATACAACGTGGTTAAAAGCTCCAAAAAGTGGATTTTATATGATATAGGACCGTTAAACCCCGATGAGCTGGTTTGGGATGAGCTGGACAGAAGAGTGAAAGCAAGTGTCACACATTTATGGGAACTTCAGCACCAGATATGAGAAAAACTTTCAGATGATCTTTTCTTAATTGCTATAGAAATAATACCAGGAGTGCATTCAGCTCTTATAGCTGCCAAAAATTTACCTGATGACATTAAAGTGTAGCACACATTTTGGTCTACAAATTTATTCCATTTTTTAAAATTATTTGTACTATGCTTTCATTTCAAAGTGAAATGACACACTAAACTGCATGATTTTCAATTTAAAACTGAAAAAATCGGGGTGTTCTGAAACTTTAGTGAATATATAAAAATGACATTTATAGTTTATTTGACATATATAGTTTATTTGTTTGGTCTTCTGCTACATTTTAATACATGATGTGTAAATAATTTCAAGATAAGCAGAAGCTTCAGCTGGCGGGGATGTAGAAACCTTCTCCAGCCAGAGCGGGGCGTGCGTCTGTGGGCGGTCTCTTCAGTACCGCTGCTTCTGCAGCTGATGCTGCTGTGACTCCCACTCTAGTGTGTGCAGGTGGAGGTGCGTCAAGGGACCCAGAAGCCACAATACGTTGCAGGGTGACTGAACCTTCATAATAAAAGTCAAAGTCTCGCATCTCTTTACAGGAGTTTTAATTTGAAAAAAGGACTCCAAGGTCCTATTTCCTTTCTTCTGGTTGGCTTGACAGCGGGGGATGCAGGTGGAGCGACTCAGGCAGGTCCGTTCACATCTGTCTTGAAGGAGAAAGGGGGGGAAGAAAACCTGTTCTGCTCAACGCGCTCTGGATAAAAAAAACAAAACAAAAACAAACGTAAAGTATTCCCAGGCTATACCCAGGAATATTAACACACATCCGCTCTGGAGAATAACTGGATTATCACAAAATACAAGTAAGGACTTTTTTTCTAATTTTTTTGTGGTCACTGTAAGCTTCAGTGTATTTCTCTCTTTTTTTTGGCTGTGAGGATTTATCCTTGTCTGCACAAGCTCTACAAACGATGGCAGGTGCTGTGGGGCAAATTATATAAGGTTCTACAAAATGCTTGCTTTGTTCTACTGTAAAAGAGCGGAAAGCAAATGATGCGTAATGGGTCAATATTTAGAGGAGATCTGATCTGTTGTGTTTGTTTTCTGTTACTGCTGGAGTGAACACGTTGAGTTCGGTGAAGGGAAATTCATGAGTGATCAGAAGCCACACCTGATATAGCGTGAGAATTAGATTTTAAATAATCCGCACGGACTGTGATCGGTGACAGATAAAGTCACATCAAGCTGTGGATGTGTTAACGCATTGTCCAGATGACTCGTGCGGGATTTATTACACAGGTTCCGACATCCAGCCCGGGGAATCGTCTTCATTTTAGAATTCTGCTGTGGAACAGAAACCTTATTTGCAGCGGATTTATATGAAGATTATTATAATGCTGTAGAAAACATTTTAACCCTCGTATTCTGATTAGTTGTATAAGAAAACAGTGGACACTTTCTACAACCCAAGTGCATAAACCAGCCTAGAAATCAGCTGTAAATTAACTCGCCTGGAAGTCAGTTGCCAATTTTAGCCTTCCTCACCCGAGGGATTAAAAATATTCTCTACTATTATTCGTAAATTATGTTTTACATACTACAATAAAATCGTTATGGCATGCCAAATGAAGCCACCGGAGGGTAGAGTTTCTTCAGCAGCTGCATTCACT
Source organism: Pachypanchax playfairii (assembly GCA_006937955.1). Taxonomy (NCBI): domain Eukaryota; kingdom Metazoa; phylum Chordata; class Actinopteri; order Cyprinodontiformes; family Aplocheilidae; genus Pachypanchax; species Pachypanchax playfairii. The sequence goes on from SSNP01000131.1 coordinate 230,442, forward strand.
GTCTGTCTGCAGGAGACGCGAGTCGCTGTCATCTTACTTTGTTGGGTAAAGATACCTCAAGATAGTTTGGAAAGTGTGGACCACAGTAAATGTAACCAACAAGATGATTTGGAAATGTACGGTCGCACGCGCGTGGAAATGTTGCGTTCTACTGTGCAGGTGACGGCTGCGCCACCGCGTCGCGAAAACGCCCACTGGGGTGCGTACCGGTGCCGAAAAATACAATCCCCAAAGCAACTGACGATTAATGAGCACGCCACATAAATATTAAGTGAAATCACGGGGTGTTATATACAAATTTAGCTGTGGTCAACTGTAACTTGAAATATTTAAGCTGAGCTGAGGCGCTGGAGAGATGACAGAGAGTCTGTAATCCAAAGAGAAAACTGACTGTTCCAACGTTTTCCCAGTTAATATAAGAGCATGGGTCCTAGTCTAATGATTTCACATTTGTTTAAAGAGAGATCCAAGTTTTTTGTTGTTGCACTAACATATTTTGAGCTGAGCAGTTTGTATGAAATTTCTATGACCTTGACAAAAAAAAATATCTGTGATAAATCATGCTGTGTAATCTGAGAGTTCAGTGTGGTCACAGCAGAGCGGTTCTCAAGCCCCGACTGATCTAAGATCCATCACAGAGAAAACAAAAAAAGGAAAGATAATGTTGTATATGGAGGGACCTTCTTTCTCTTAGAGCAAATACATTTCTGTTGAGGAGAAGACACGAATCACTTCCTGTTGATTTTCTTTGAGGAGAAATGTTTAAAGTTAGAACGCAGACCAAAGGTCTTATCAAGGATCTAATCAACACATGACAACGGGTGATGCTGTTTTTTACATGTTGATAGTTGGATGCACTTTTGTCCTACAACAAGAAGGTCCTAGGTTTGAAAATATTGGACCTCTCTCCACTGAGTTTGCATGAGTAGGTTTTCCCTGGGGACTCCAGAATTTTTCCATAGACGGAAAACATGCATCTTACTGTAACTGGTGACTCTAAAATGGCTCTAGACATGTGTTTTTTATCAATATGTGGTCCTGTGATGGACTGCTGACTGCCATGGGGCAGCTGTGGCCCAATGAGGAAGGAGGTCATCCTTTGATCAGGAGCTGAGTGGTTCAATCCAAGACCCCAGCAGGTTATTGGTCAAAGTGCCTTTGGGCAAGATACTGAAGGTGTTGTACAGGTGTACAGCCTTCTGCTCCTCTATGAATGGTCAAATGTAGAAAAATTATTTGTTCAATAGGGATCAATAAAGTGTTTAATTTGATTAAAACTGCAATCCAGAGTTTTCCTCTTTTCAGGAGTTATTTATGATTTTTTTGAAATTCCATGAACGTGATATTCTGACCAGGTTCTGTAATGTAATGTAGGAAAAACGTCACTTTTTTTTTCTTTCCTAAAGCCCCCTACTGTCCTGTAGGGGCGCATTTAATTTTCACAGAGTGCCACCCAGCATTAGCCAATAGTGTTTTACAGCCGCATAGTACACCTGCACTGTATCAACTAGGGCTGGATGTCACTCCTAATTTCCTGAATCGATTCGATTCGATTCACAAGAGCAAAAATTGATTCGATTTCGATTAATTTCGATTCGATTCAATATCGGTTCTTTTTTCAGATATTTCTGTCACATTAGTATTTCTTGTATATCAGACATTTGTAGATGGCAATTTTTATGAAATGCTGAAGCAGCCTTTCAACAGTGCGTATTTTATATACATTTAATATTCATGTTTTCATTAAAAATATCCAGAAGCAGTGGCATGTGGCATAACTGTAGCAAAAGGAAATGTATATTTTAAAAAATCGATTTAGTGCTTTATGAATCGATTATACATTTTTTATTCTTAAATCGATTTAAATCGATTAATCGATTTTTTAAACCCAGCCCTAGTATCAACCAAGCGAGCGTGCATGTATCCTGAAGAACTACCGTTTACAAGTTGTTTTTCACGCTGCAAAGACACGCGAATCATGGAGTAGCAACCACCTAAAATAAACATAAATTGTTTAAATGTAACTTGCCATCATAACAAAGGTAGTGTGCGTAGACAGATAAGGGCACTGGCTATCATATCATGGACACAGAGGGGCGGGACTTAAAGGTGCAACACATTTTTTTCACCCCAGTAGTACTTTGAAAAGAAACTCTGGATTACAGCTTTAATTCTAAAACGTACACCACCGCTTGCCCAATGACCAGTGGAGATTGCCACCTGCTCCCTTACAATTATGTACAAGAGCAAGTGGGAATAGAACATGGATACATAGTTCTCAGTAGCTAGTTATCACATAATTCTTCCACAAAATAAAGACAACAGTGTTTCTGTCTACCTCCAAAATCAGACTTTTTTATATATATATAACATTTCAGGAACAAATCCTGAATCCGTTTTTCTATCAAAATAAACACCTTCAGCAGAAAATGGGCACTCTCTGCACAAAGCTCCACCTTTGCTCTCCTCTTTTTCATAGGAGCTCTTACTGCACTTCACCAAAAGGTGTTTAAAATTGCATTTGTTAGGTAAGATGAAGTATAACCATTGCAATTTTCTGTTTTTGTTTTGACTTAGCTATCTAACATGATGTTTCTAACAGCTTTCCTGAATGTAAGTCTGCAGGTTTTTCATGTCATTCGTCTGTATCAATACGCCAGTCGTATTTGCACGCAGCTGAGAAAACATCTTCGTATGGAAACTTTAGATTTGATGACGCAATTTATTGGGGTGTGCTTTGTGTTTACATGGTAGAAAGCTGTGAACACGGGCTGTTCTTTAGTTTTCAGAGTGTTGATGTAAATCTGAAATTCCCAAACCACAATTAGAACAGAAGAAGCCAATCAGGTAAAAGATCAAATTAATTAAAAAAACAGGGAAAAAAGTGGCCTTTTACTGTTACTGTTATTCTATTGCTGTTAATTCAGTCTGTTGTTGGACAGTATCAGCCAAAATTCAGCAGTTGAACTGAAGGCCACAGTAAGAAGTCAATTTGCAGCTCATTTATTGATCTTATCTGTCATCATTTTACTCCTATAATGGCGTCCTCCTCCACACACCCATTACCACCAAAGAGACTAAAAGAGTAACATGTAAGGAGGAAAAAAAAAGGTTTTGCAATCCCTCTTGCCAAGGGAGAGACAACAATTTACCATATTACTCATTTTAGCAGCATGTCCCTAGGAATAGGAATAAGAGACTAGGAAATTTAGGCAAGCAATTATACTTCTTTACAAAAAAGAAAGTAGAACATGCAATCAAGAAAATCTTCTCCTGTCAATGACATTCTCTTCCTTGGTCCTATTAGATCTACAATATAAAGACATGCTCAGTTACTTTTTTATCTTCCTGTATTTTTTTCTCTTTGAAGATGTTAGATAAAACATGATGTAAAGCTAAGCTAGTTTAATTGTCTAAATGATTGAATGGATTTTTGTGAAAAAGAGGAGGGAAAAAGCACAGAGGATGCAGCATTGCCTCATCGATTCTATCGAGTTCTGCTCTTCCCTTCTGTGTGGCCTCTTATGTATGATATCATTGTCTAGATTCAGACTAATATTAGTCGACCTGGCAGGACATTTTTTTTTTTCTGAGCATGTCAACATTAGCGCTTCTCTCATTGCACTGTCAGATGGAGAGAGAAAGGCACAAAATCATTGTGCAATGGCACCATTTAAGTTCAAAGCTCTGTGTGGTTTTTAACAACTTGCCTTTGGTGTTTCTAATTGAGAGAGTTGTGAGACTTAAAAATCCTGGATCCGTGCCACATACTCCACTGTATTCCACACAGATTGAGTCATGAATTAATTCAACAGAGCTTGCAAGTGTATTTAAATCTTGGATGAGTGATTCTTTTCATTCCTTCGAATGGTTGAATTTAATGTAATACCAACTCCCTTTTATCATATCTGAGCATCCCCAGAAAAGCAGGCACAGGCGACGAATTACTGAACATGTACCATGAAGCTTGATATGAAATATTTGCAGTTTCACACTGCTCAACATTTAACATGTTCTAGTGATAGCTATGGCACTACAGCCCTGTTGAGAGAGCAGGTATATTGATCAAATAAATCAGACAGCATATGCTCCATGTCTTTTAGCGTTGTTGGCTTTGTATCAAGTGTCGTCTTTCTCATCTGTCACCCAGTCTAGACCCAAGAAGGCTCTTGACCTGGTGAGTGTTTTTGCACCAGTTAACGTTTCAGGTGTATGACATGTTTAGCACCTGCTGGGGAGCCAGTTAACCTAAATTACTCCAGCACAAAGACAGCTGCTGTTCTTCAGGTTTAAAAATATCACACCTCCCATTAGGAAGGGCACATTCCTGGCAAAATGAGCTGATGTGACCGCACTACTACAACTACTGATGATACTGATTATATATCATGTTTACCTAGACTGGCCATCCTTTCAGAGTCAGTTGTAAGCACTGGTGGCTTTTTGTACCACTGAGCCTGCTGGGTCAGACTGTTCTGAGCCTTTCCTCATTTAGCATTTTTGTGTATTAAAGGGTTTTGAAGGTTGCAGTAATGGGGTCCAACATCTTCCCAAGTTGATTTGCCAGAACATTCTGCCTTTGTACACTACTGTGAAAAAGTAACTGGTCCCTTAAACATTTCGTCAGCTTTTTGTACTCAAAATGTTTCGAATCAGCAATCAAAATTGAAAGTCAGACAAATATCAGGCAAAATGCAGTTTTTCAATGATGATTTAATTTCTGTAGAAAAAAAAATTATCCAAGCCAGTCTGTCCCTGTAAATCTCTACAGTGGTTAGCCAGTTTTTTTGGGATGTCCAGAACTTGCAGGTAACTCTTTCCAGCCTGGAAAGGGTTACAAATCCATTTTTAAAGCAAGACTCTAGAAAACCCAAGTGAGAGCTATTATCAACAAATGGAGAAAAATGCAAAGGTGGTGAACCTTCCCAGGAGTGGCCAGTCCACTCAGATTATTCCAAGATCTCATAAGCAACTTATCCACAGCCAGTCACGGTCAATGTTTATGGGTTTACAATGGAAAAGAGAGATTGGGCAAAAATGGCATCAATGGTAGAGTTGAAGGAAAAGCTACTGCTGAAAAATAACACAAAGACCCCATTAAAATTTGAAAAAAACATCTTTATTATCCTCAAGACATGAGGAAAAATAAGTCTGATGAGACAATGGTGGAAAATCTTGCAAGGAGTGTATCCCATTGTATCAAGTGTAAAATCAACACTGCATTCCAGAGAAAGAACATCGTAATGACAATCGAAAATGTTGGTGGAAGTATGATGGTCTGGGGCTGATTTGCTGCTTCTGGACTTGAAAGACTTGTCATGGTTGATGGAAACATCAATATTTCTCTTCACCAAAAAATCCTTAGGAGAATATTGGGCGACCAGTTTTTGACCTTTAAATCAAGTGCACTCCTGTATGCCAACTTGTAAATGGTTAAAAACTAAACAACAGTTTTGAAGTGGCCTGATCAAATTCTGGACTTAAATCCAGTTTAGATGCATGGCAAGACTTAAATGTGTACACAAATTTTGCAATATAGCTGAATTAAAACAATTCTGAAAAAACTGGGCCAAAATTCCTCCACAGTGGTGTCCAAGATTCATTGGCAGTTGTTGCTGCCAAGGATGGCAGAACCAGTCATTGGATTAAAGGGGTAATTACATTTTACACAAAGGGTCTGGCTGGTCTGCATAGTTTCATTCCCTTAATAAATAAAATTATATTTTTAAAAACTGTCTTTTGCAATTCACTCAGGTCATCTTTGTTGGATATTGAAATGTGTTTGATGATCTGAATCAGATTTAAGTGTGACCCCCCCCCCCAAAAAAAAAAAAAAAAAAAAAAAAAAAAAAAAAAAAAAAGCAAAACCAGAAGAAATCTGTAAGGGGGCAAATACCTTTGTACCACATGGTAGCTGCACCTCTTTTTTATGCTCTAGTCACCTTCTTAAATTAGGACTTGATTGTCCCCTGACAGTAGGATGAATGAAGTGAGCATCAGAGGACACTCAGGGCCTGATGGAGGTCATGATATTGAGATACTATTTACTGTGGTGACCATGACCACATGTGGCACAAGCCCAACAGCACTTTACCCCACTATGTGATACAGAGAGGTGATTATATTCCACGATCAGCAATCATTGTAGGATGGAAAAGGCTTGGGCCTTCCACAATGGTTCCTTTGTCACTGCCCGATGACTGCTTTTGGTTTTTGCAGCTGGGGAAGCTTCATCAGGATTCTCTTGTTATCAGTATGACAGCACTGTGTTTACAGTCAGGGTTGAAGGAAGGAATTAGCCACCATGTTCCCACCACGCGATTCTCACATTGAGCGCTCTCAGCAGCCAAAGATGTGGGCTGAACAGGAAGGGTCAAACAATTATACAGTGCCATTCATTTTTTTTCTGATGTAATGTGCCAATAATAGTTCAGCTCAAATGAGTTATGATTTCAGAAATTATTTTCCAAAAATAAAGAAAGAAACAAAACTTGGCACTTGAGCTCTATCACATTTTGTGCTATTGTAACTAATTATTTAGTTGTTATAAATTTTATTCTCAAGCACCGACTTTGTTTCTCCCTTGTTTAGAAAGCTGCTAATTTTTCTTCGAACAATAAGTGCTGTTCCAGTCATCAGTAGCCTCTTTTTCACTCTGTTCAATCTTCCTGTTTGTCAGGGGGTAAATGAGACCTGTGTTACAACCATGCCAAGGGGGAGAGGGAGGGCGAGACTGAATAAAGAGAGGGAGAGCCCATTAAGTGAGCATCCATCCCTTTGTCCATCTCAGTCCAGCTGTTTCAGTCCAACTATTCATTCAGATCATTTAGGTGAGACTTGCTGAGTAAGCTGATGCACTGCACTCTCTTTTAAAAAAATTTCTGGCCATAAATACTGTGCAGTGTGCAACTGTCACATTAATCAAAGAGCCATTGAAAATTTGAAAACCCATTTTCCTACCTCTTAAATTTAAGACAAACATATCAATTTGAATAGAGCTGATGATAATGCAAATGCATTTAACCTCAAACTCTTCAAAAATATTGTAATGTATCTAAGTTTTTATTAGAAATACCCATCAGGTGTTTGTAAGAAATCAGACCACTCAGCTGAATATGCAGCAAGGTCATTTCAATTGTAAAATTGATCATTTTAATTGTAAACTGACCATTTGTTTCTATGCAGTGGATTAGTAACACAGCTCGCCTGTATCAGCCGCAAGGTAATGAAGCAAATAAAATCTAGTCCAGCTATAAATATGGATGTGTTTTATTCTGTCTGGTGGCACAAATTGGTAAGAAAAATTATGCAAAGTTACTGAGTCAGCCACCTCTGAAACAACTCATGTCAAATCATCTTGTGCCTTGAGAGGACTTTTGTTATGAATTGGAGGTAAATAAATGAACTGAAACTGAATTTTTACTTCAGGAGGGTTACTTAACATATATTTTTTGCTTAGGGGTCTTTGCAGCAGCTCTGATGACAGTTGGTTAAACTTTCAGATTTCTATTCTGTTCTACAGGATGTGTAAATTGTGTGCATAGACTCACCATCGGCATAAACATCATATTAAATTGAGTTTGTGGGTTGGATTGCTGGGGTCTGTCCCACATGGCCTCTGCTGTAGGCTCTGTGCTGGCTGGGCATTGACTCCTTATGCTCTGGAGTGTCCTGCTGGCTGCTCTGGTGTGGAAGTCACCCCAAGTTCCACCAGGATCCCAGTCCCGTGACAGACTTTCCCTGCTCCTTCAGCCCCAGAGATCCACCCTAGCTTTACCCAGGAGCACCAGGTCATCCCCCCCCCCAGGTCATTAACCTGTGTCAGTTAGCACAGATCCCTTTGCAGCCCCACAAATGGTATTTGAATGCCACCACAGCCCCACCGGGCTAGGGCCATGGCCCTCAGTGTTGACTAAACACACCACACCCACCCTTTGGCGAACACCTGATGCCAAAAGCCCAGACAACCCCCTGGATTAGCAACAATAGTCATCAAAACAAAACCAAGATTTCCAGCCAATATCTTCGTTCCGCTGTTAGTATCACTAGTATCCATCGTATGGTCACCACCTGGAATGAGACAGTAAAGATTATTTTTTCATCACCAGTCTCTTCATTGATTAAAGTAAAAACGACATCTGTCTCGCCACTGAGGTGTTCCTCAGACCATTGCAGATCCTGCAATTGCTGAACTCTCACTCTGCCAAAAATTTACCTTTGTCTCTATGAGAATCTAAGACCAAAATGGTACACTAGATGATGGACAGTAAGACACTATTGGGTGTTCAGCCATAACAATGATACCAAATACACATCAAATCAAAAACAGTTTTATGAATGGATAAAGTAAGCTAACATTAAGCTGCTGTAAGTGGCCTTTCCAAAGTCTAACCCTAACCCTCTACCTCAACCCTATTGAAAATGTATTGACCATTCTTAAAAACTGGATCCGTGCTAGAAAACCAACCGATTTAAATGAACTCTGTCATTTCTAAAAACAAGAGTGATCTATTATTGAGCCAAGAATTTGCCCGATTCTTGTTCATGGCTAAAATGTGTTGATTAATGTGCAACTTGTTAAGGGCCATTTTATCAAGTATTAGTGGAATGTATGTGTGTGCATGTATTTATTTGACCTTGTGTGGAGGAAAGTAAATCCACAAATTCAAATGTGTGCACCCAATACTTGTTTATTTAAAAAAAAAGTACATTAACACTGTACCTGAAAGAGGACCAATTCATATCAACACTTATAACCTCAAATTAATGTGACAGATATGATAAGTGTATTTAAACTTATGACAGGCACTCTATCTCTGTCAAATTAAACACTTTGAGGCACAGTTAATTTAAACTTGTATACAAGTTAAGCTTCATGGAGGTAAATGATTGTATTTATTTTCCAAAATATGTGTGGCTTTCCCTTTTGTCCAAGATGGTGTGAGCCATTGTTTGGGATCTGGTATGTATGATGGTAGCATGTTCCCTATTAGTTGACAAGGCTCTGTATATGTATGGGCTGTTATGTGTGCTATGGGACATGAAGTCTGTGTGTAATAGATGGTATTAGAGTTCCGTGTGCCTGTTTTAACAAAGCTGATTCTTGGGGATTTTTCATGGACTTCCATTTTTTTTTTTTTAAATCAACATTTACACTGAATAGCTAAGAGTTATTTGCAGTTATTAGATAGGACTTTAATTTTGTCTTTACAAAACAATCAGAAAGACATCTGGGGAAAACAGCTCATGCTACAGGATCAAATTTAGGATCAGCATCATCATAGGGATTGCATTCTGGGGTGACACTAAAAACAGAAAACTATACCAGCAGACAAACAAAATAAACAAACAGAAAACAGAAAGAAAACAAAAACAGAAGTAGATCATAGAAACCCCACAGTCCTCTCAGGTTTCCCAAAAGTAAGCCCCTCCAAAGCCCTATCAAACTTCTGAGAATTATTGATTGCAAACGAACATGCTTGCCAAGCCATATCCTCCAAGGATGGCACAATCTGCAAGCCATGCACTTTGCTCTAGTTACTCAGTATTCCCTCTCTAACCCCGCTGTGCTATTAGCCCTAAATCTATAAGACTTAGTCACACCTGTGTGGCCTAGAGCAAGTCGGTGCAGACAATATCGTTTCTCCTCCAACTTGAACGTCTCCATTACATTTTTCTGTACTAAAGAGGAAAAGAAGGAGAAGTGTGGCAGTAGAAGTCCCTATATTCTCAGAGGGACTTTCACAATTTAGAGGGTTTTCAAACATCTGCAGCAATCCCAAACTGTAAGCCACCAATGACAGAAGACTTTCTAAAATGTAAGAAGACATAAGATGTCTTGTCTGATCATTTTCGATAGCTTTTAAGGTTATGAGGACAGCCTTTCAGTAGCGGAGAGAATTGGCACTATCTGAGTAAAACTGAATTGAATTAGGGACTTAAAAACTGTGGCCTGAACTCCCTAAAGCTTTGCACTGCTTTTGCAAGTGCAGTTCATGTTTTTATACCTCTTTTAAGCTTCTAATTCACAGATTCCTCACAAAGGGACATTTTACATCACATTCTACACTGACAACCAGACATCTATGGGTAGTTGGGGTATGCATGACATGCAAAAAGAATGGGGCAAAAAACTGTTTGTAAATTTGACCCTGTGAATATTATACATTCCTCTTTCTACAATGAACTTACTAGTGACTTCTAACTCTGACTGATCACAATGTAGAGATTAACATGCAATGCATGATAAGGTAATAGCTCATGACAAAATTGACAGTATTTGTACCTTTTATTTGCATAAAAAGATCATATAAAGCAGAAGATGGTGAAAATGGTCATGAATGTTAAAAAAATTATCCAACTGTTTAGAAAAAAATTGACTCAAACGTTTACAGGAGTTGACATAAAACCTAAATCAATCATTTTGTCACCACAAACTTACATTAATGTATTATTCTCTAGAATGTGGCAAGATGCGTGCTAGCTTCAAGTATTTCAGTGGTTAATTTTTCAGTAATTAAATGGCTCCTAGCACATTGTGCCTCTCCAGTTTAGCAGCATATCTGATCCAGAACGGGTGCAAAATGAAATGTGGAATAGGTCACAAGGACTGAATGACCATCAAGGAATAAGACACGCTTTGTGCACATGGTCCATGGAGCACTTGAGTACTACATATTTTATAGACAGCTCCGAGCATTGCCACTGTGTTCAGAGCGTTTATGAATTCAGCACAACAAAGAGCTCTCTACCCATGTGCATTGTCTCATCTGTTCCACATTGCTGCATGTCCCCTAGAGGTGGAACATACGGCTAGTCAGCTAAGAGCTAAACAAAAACCAGGAGGTTTTAGTTTAAACTGTCGAGTATCAGCCCGGATATCATTGTTGTGTAACATAGCATTCTTTTAGACATTTCTCTCCTGAAGCTTAGTCAATCCATTAAACATTTTTGATGATATGGTCTCTTTAGCTACACAACTATCCAACAAACAGCATAATTTGTTTAGCATAAACATCAATAATGGGTTATATTTAGACTATTAATTTTCCTGCAAAAATCCCTGTACAAATTGTCCCATTGCAAACTGTTGCACTCATATTTCATGAAAGTAGATTGAGAGAACATTAAACCAATTTTACTAATACATTTTTTATTAGACTCAATACGCAGAATAGTATTAATGGAAAAGTGAAGTATGGGTTGACTAATGCATGTTTACAATCGACTCTTCAGTACAATGGGATTTAAGCAAAATAATCTGTTTTCTTTATATATGCTTTGATAATTTTCTAAGTTGCTTAGAAGCATCATGACATCTTTAACATAAACAGCTTGCTAACTAATATTTTGATCACCCCCCTTTTATATTCCTTGACAAAAATAATGTCCACCAGTGTATTTTCAGTCTGCCGCTTTAATCGTGTGAAAGTAATTTTCTATTTTTATGTTGTTTGTTGGATACAGATCTATACTTTTAAGCCTCATCAACCAACTTTTAAGATGACAATATGGGCAAGCTCCCCTTGAAGAGCTTCACACAGCATCTAATTAGCATTTCCATGATTAGCATTTCTGTCATCTATGCTGGCATTCACTCCATCATCTTGGGGGGTTCAAACATTCACTTATGTTGTATTCATTTGCTTAGATTTCTCATTCATACAACTGCAGAGGAGCTCAGACACATGGGTGAAGTGCAGGTATAATTCATCTGCTACATAGTGCAGAGCTATGCTACCTTGGACAGTTTCTATCTTCAGCCTGTTCTGCTTCCACTCCTTTATGTTCCCTTGAAACCAGCCAATTGTGTCTGAGGGACTAAGAATGCACCTTGGATAGCTCATGGGTTTCTGCTGCTGCTGCTTTTTTTGCTTTTTTACTTCTTTAGTACAAAAGAAACTTCTCAGCTTTGGACTTACAGTTTGTGTATAAATGCAAATGTGTGTTTCACAAATACGGTTTGTACTCTAAATATGTTGTTAGTAGAGCTCCCTGGTCGGCTCCCTACAGAGAGAATGCTGCTCTTGCTTTTTATGATGGATTAGAGGTGTTTGTGTGTATTTCTGTGCGTGTTTTCCTGCATGTGTTCTACACCCTAATGTCTTTCCCCCCACTGTCTTGTGTCTCGGCAGAACCTCTTGTTGTTTACCTTTCTGACACTTCTATTCTGTCTGTGTTGTTGCAGCAATTAATGGCAGGTCCCAGGAGGTAAACAGCCATGAAATGACCCAGTCAGGCCTATTCCTAATACAATGCAAAAGTTGTTTGTGTGTTGTCTGCATGCTAGCTCTGCTGCTGATCCCCCCCATTATTATCGATTTATGAGAAGTCAGCACGAAGGACTTGCAGCCCTTGTGAGATAAGACTGTCAAGATTATTCCTGAGACCTCTTACTGATTGCTCACTCTCCCTTAATTTACATCCCGTTATATTATTCTTCCTCACTCGGGTGGTCTCTCTTCCCTCCAAGCTCAGGTCTTCTACCAGAGGTCTGGGAGCTTGAGGGTTCTGCACAGTATCTTTGTTGTTCTCAGAACTGTACTTTTCTGAAGTGAGATGTCAAATGTTTTTCCTGTGATCTGCTGTAGCCATTCCTCTAATTTGGGAGTTACTGCCCTGAGTGCCCAGATGACCTCAGGCACCACTGATGCCTTTATCTTCCAGACCTTTTCTAGCTCTTCTCTGAGTCCCTGGTATTTCTCAAGTTTCTCATGTTTGTCTTTCCTGATGCTGCAGTCACTTGGTAGTGATATGTCAATCACCAAGGCTTTCCTCTACTGTTTGTCCACTACCATGATGTCTGGTTGGTTTGCCATTACATTCTGTTTGTCTGAATCTGGAAATCCCACAGGATCTTAGCTCGGTCATTCTCTCAGTGCTTCCCACTCTGACCTTGGGGTTTCCAGTCCAAACACTGCACAGATGTTCCTGTACACTATGCCAGCCATTGGGTGGTTGGTTGGGTATCTATCTATCTATCTATCTATCTATCTATCTATCTATCTATCTATCTATCTATCTATCTATCTATCTATCTTCTGTCTGTCTGTCTGTCTGTCTGTCTGTCTGTCTGTCTGTCTGTCTGTCTGTTCCAGTCTTTATTCAGGCATAAGCAAAGCGTACTTGAAGAACTGCTGAGTGAAGCCCTCTGATGTTTGGACTGCTGGTTTTGCGTCAGGTCATGGTGTAAATGTAGTGATGAGGTCATGCTATGTTAAGCCCAAGCCTCTTAGTGCACTTAAGGTAGCTGCAGAATATCTGTGTAAGCTCTTTTGAGGCGCATAAATTCTGTCTGATGACATGTGCAACGTAAGAAATTTTTTTAGCAGAGGAAATACTGTAGTGATTTATGGAGCACTGCAGTTGTGTTTAGTCTGCATTGTGAGTGCATGCATACAGTGATGTGAGCCTGGGCATGCATGCCCAGGGAGAAAAGTGCATTTAAGTAGAGTCAATAGTATTAAATTAGAAATGTATAGCTTGTGAATTATACAAATTACAGTTATATTTGCAAAGGAACTAAAGCATGCAATCCTCATTTGACCTAAAGAAAGCACATCCTTTGTAACGTATAAGTACATACACATCATTATCTAGATTTTCAGCACACATGGACGTTTACTCATGTCCCCCGACACCTCCAAGAAAGGGATGAGGTTCACAGATGTAACTACTGATGCCTTTCTCTACAGATGGTCCTGATAATACAGAAACACGACACAGGGACATCTGCTTAGTGTGACTGCCACAACATTAGAATATGTGACTGCAAAAAGTCTGACACTGGCAAAGAGAAAGGAGCCTTAAAACTGTGTTTGTTTGCTTTTTTCTTAGCTTTTGTTTTCTCTGCATTTGAAACACTTTACCGTAGCATTTTCGAAACATTCTGAAAACCGCTCATTTAAACGGATCATTATCCTGCTGAAATGTTACGTTTTTGTTTATGTGGGATGTAAAACTTGTAGCTTTAGAAAAACTTTTAAAAGACATGCACTTACAAATGTAACCTTGAAGCTGGAAAAGTTATCTTCCTCAGATAAAAAAAAAGTATTCAATTGCAGTTTGAAAAGAAACTTGTGCAAGTTTTGCAGGATGGTAATATAAAGCATTGCTGCACTTTTTCTAATTGGACGTTTTTATGATTATGGAAAACTAAAACTTCTTACAGAATCAAGTTGTTGATATTCACTACTGTACAGCTTCAGAAAGAAAATACAGTCAGTCATAAGCCCAGCAGCCTTGGTCTTGAACATCCAGTCAGATGGAATGAGCTGAGAAAGTGGAGAAATTAGGTAAAGGTGAAAGAGATGTGATAACAATAAAAGGGAAATGAGGGAAGAATAGGGCAAGGTAATGGAAATGACTTTTGGAGAAGGAGGAGGAAGACAGGCAGGAATGATTTGTAAGTGGGAGGACAAATGGGTGAGAAAAATGTTCCTTTTTATACAAATGTAACAGAGAAGGATTCCAGAAAAAAAGAGATGAATAAAGTATGGAGAAATGAGGTTCAGGTGCAGAGGGCAACCTGTGGTTTGACACTGGCTAAGATTGGCTGTCAGTTAGTTTCCCATCCTTATCAATTCCCTGCAGCTTCAGTGAATTTACAAGGGGTTCAGCTATGGCTAATGCATTTTGATATGAAAAAAGAAAGAAGAAGGCTCTAAAATTTGGGCAAGTTACTTAATTAAAAAAAAAACTCGTTATCATCTAACCTAAGACAAGTTTTCAAAATGATACCAACAGCCATATAAATCCCACATGATGCCCGAGGTCTCCCTTTCATTTCTATTTGCCCTAATCCTAAAATTCTAACAACCAAGCAGTCCAACTCAAATTGTGCTGAATCAAACAGGCAACATTTTTACCTCGATGGAAATATCCACAAACAGCAGGGATGTAGAGCTGCAAGGTGTGTGTATGTGTGTAAAGTGATGGGAAGGAGGGAGGAGACTGCAGCTATCATCCATTCCTATTAGAGGAGAAAGGAGAGGTCAGGGGCTCCGTAAGGAGAGTAAGGATAGAGACAATAAGTCACCAAAAGGTGACAGAATATGGCAACATTAGGAGGAGCCTATCACTCATAGTCATGCTCATGCCAAGGGAAAGAGGAGGAGAAAGGGAGAACTGAAAGGAGGTGATAAAAGGGTGGGGGTTGGATCCTGAAAGATGTCAGTACAGCTCTGGTGTTAAATGGACAGCATGTTGTCTCAAATTCCAAATGTCTACAAACAGGTTTCCAGATTTCTATGGAAAGTTGGAAAAAAAATTTTTTCAATTAATTTACCTGTAAGGAAATTATTCAAATTTACATTCGTATTAAGTCAAAATTATTATTGTTCTAAATATTATAAAGTTAGAATCAATCTTTCTATTTGTTAAATCGTGTTTTTCATGTTGTTAACATGTTCTTTTGCCATTTTTCTGATAATAAAGGTAAAGATAATAGAGTATCTTGAGAAAATTAAGCTGAAAATGACATTTTTGAGTATTTCTGCTTTGAAATCACTGTGACTCATTAGCAACTTGAAAAATGCTGTTTGAAAAAGAATGTTTTAGTGACGTATGAAATGGATTGGACGGGCTAATAGCACTAGCATAAACAAGGAAAGGGGCGCTGCACCAACGGTTCTGCCCACACAGAGGTGAATTGCTAAGGATCTACTGCCAGTCTGGAGAACCTATTTCATACAAAACAGGATTTTGGGTAGAAATGCCATAGTCTAATTCAATGACCACTGAGAAATTTTTAAAATAGCTCAAAATATGATCAGAGTGGGTCTTTAAAGTCATTGTAGGTGCCCTTAAACATCTGGGGTGGTACACTCTTTCTTTCCCCTGGATGCTGAGCTGGTTTCAATAATGGTTGTTCTTAAGTGCAATTTTATTATTGGCAGAGTTAGTTATCAAAAGTCTGAATAAATATTTTGCTGCATCAAATACACTGATTACATGTGATTGTGTGTTAATCAGAGTTTCTGGTGGGTCTTAAAACCCACAAAACATCTTTTTCTTAACTTAATAATAAAAAAGTAAATTACGGACAACTGGCTGAAGCTCTGTGATGCCCTCAGTCTTGCTGCCAGTAGCGTACAACCCCCCACTCGACCTCAGTGCCGCTAATTACCAGGGAAGTTTCACTGACAGAGAGGGAGAGAAGGGGTGAGGTGAGGGGACAAATGGCACTAAAATCCTCCCAGATGACAGGCACTTTGAGTTCTATTTATTTTTCTCTGAATGCAGCTCCTTTTGTTGTTTATGTTCTATAATTATAGTTTTTTTATCCTTGCTAAAATAGGATAAATACATTTATGAACTATATAGACATTTTCAGACAAGAGTTTTATATTGATGGCTAAAAAACTCATTAAAATGTATCAGAAACATTTCTTTTAGTCAGATATTATTTGTTCCCTTGTTCCTTTACTGTGTTGAATTTCCAAGAAAATCATCTTTGAACACACTAAAAACAAACAATTTCTCTTTGCCATCTTTTATTAGTTTTACAAAAAAAAAAAAAGAAAAGAAAAGAAAAGAAGAAAAACAAAACAACAACAACAAAAAAAAACATCCTCAGCATATTCTTTCTTTATCCCCATGATCCTGTGCATGGGTTCAGGTTGGGTGAGGGAGGGTTTGGCATCTGGTGCCTATTTTGAGCGGTCATTGCATGAGAGATGAGGTACACCTTGTACAAAGGGCCACACAGACAACCAACCATTTATGCTAACACTCACACCTAGGGCCAAAAATTCTGGTTACATTTTCATTCATTAGAGGTTGTATTAAGATATTTTTTTAATGGTTGTAGAGTTGTTTGGTATGTCTGAATAAGACGTGGTAGGGGCTCCAGTTTAATGGGAGCTAACGTTTTAAAAACAAAATAGCTATTGGTATCAATGTGAAAGTTATTACACTTTACTTTATCTTTTCACTGCATCTATGTCACAGTGGGTTTTAGCTGGGGTGGGACTTAATTTGGTTTCAGCCAGTCATTATCTATACCTGCTTGTTAATATTCAGGGTTGCGGGGAGCTGATGTCTCTCTCCAGCTGTCATTGGGCAAGAGGAAGGTTACAACCTGGACAGGTCGCCAGTCACCACGTATAGACAGTAGGGATGGGACGAAATATCGTTTGGCAAAATATCGCGATACAAAACGTGATGAAACGCATTGAGTACGAAAAAATTGGATTGCGAAATAAAGACACTGCTATGTCTGTGCCCAGTGAGCGTGTCTTTTCCACGGCAGGAGACATTGTGTCAGCTCAAAGATCACTGATTACACCAGAACATGTTATGTTAGTTTTTTTTGAAGAACCAGTCCTGAGATAACTTAACCTAGGTTTAGAGCAGCACTAAGGGAGTGTTCTTGTTTGTGTTTGGCCTGTTAGGCCTTGTGTTTCCGTGTGTGCAACTTAAACAAAAATAAACAAGTTATTATTTAGTAATATTTTTTTTTATATCGTATCGTGACTCTGATATATCGAGGTGCATCTTATTGTGAGTTTACATGTAAGTGTATAATAGACAGACAACCGGTCGCACACTCACACAAGGACAATTTAAAGTTACCAATTAACCTCAAGCATATTTTTGGTCCATGAAAGGGAGTCCCCGGAAAAAACCCACATGGCAGTGGGAAGTACGGGTACAAATGGTACTGCAGCAGTATGAGAGGACCCAAAATGACACACAAGTTGAAAATATTCAAACAAAAATAAATTAATTGAAATTAAAATAACTTCATTTCACTAGTTTTATATCACTGCAACAATTTGATATGAGGAATTAAAACTTTTGTTTTGTATTTGCAATGTCAACCTTAAGACGTACATACAACGTATGCACCAGAACACTCTGGGACTTTCTTTATTAAGTGGGATTATTTTGTAAGTCTTACTGTCTTACTTTGGGAACAATCAAGCTACTCTTAATGCTTTAGTTATTGCTCCAGTGCTGTTCTTGTTTTGTTAGTAATATAAACATAGGTGTTTATGCTAAACCTGGAAATGTAGCTTTGAAATGATAACGCTTTGCTGTAACCAGGGCTTAATTTGAGCCGGATCCTGCCGGAACAAGATCCGGGAACTGTCTTATTTTGAAAGGGTGTGTTCCGGTAACTGTTTGCTAGGATCCGTTAACGGCGCCAGTTGGGATAAATAACAGCGGCATCAAAATGCCAAAAAGGCAGTATAACTTACTTCTTCTGGGCTTATCATCACTTTCTCTAGCCCTGCTTGACAATTTCTGCCCGCTGTGCACCGGCGCATGGTCTGGTCCGACGGGTGTGAACGTGTGTGCGTTTGGCCTCAGGGAATTGTGGTCTCATGCACTTGCTGTAACATTACTGTACATTAAGTTGTGATTATTTTTATTTAACAGGCGATAAATAATTAACTCTTATAAGCCTTATCATACAGGGTTTCAATTTGCTCATGCATGTGCATCACCATAGCACCCCCTAGGTGAAACTCACAGCTCCTCCTTTTACATGTTCATGGACCAGAAATACATCAGTAAAAAATGAGTCATCTTCTTTAACCACTTGTTCAGGTTCACGGGTAGCTGGTACCTATCTCCAGTGGTCAATGGGTGAAAGGTGGCGTATTCAAATCCTGGACAGGTCACTAGTCTATCACAGAGAAATACATCAATAAATTAAAATATGTCTCTCATTGTGTCTGCATTTTAATATTTTAACTTATGATCATCCTCCTAAAAACAGTTTTTTCAGCTTTATGTCATTGTCTTTGAATGTTCTTTAACATTCCAAATGCTATAGCAAATGTAAATGTGGTAATGTGTACATCTGACAAAAGGTGCAAGAGTGTATGCAGATAAAACTTAAGATAGTAAACAAGATCTTTTCTTGTTTACTTAGAAGTAATGTGTCAATTTGCTTGTGTTTACAGGGTAAAAGACAGACATTTAAAGGTGGACATGAAAAATATTCTGCTCCCAAGTGCCCAAAGAGTACTTTCTAAATTTTGAATAAAAGATATTGTGCTGTAACAGTAATATGTAAGCCACCATACCTCATAGATGATCTTTTCTTACCCAGTCTGCCTCTCTCTCACTTGGGAATTAACGATGGGCCATATGGTCTTAAAGTTTATCACAACATTTTTTAGGGTATTTATCATGGTGACAAAATACTTGCAAATAAAAACATTAAAACGTATGAGCCTCCTTTTGGTTATAAATTGAACATTGGATACAATATACAGCCTCCAAAACACAAACATTTTCTTCAAAAACACCTATTTTCAATAGGCTTATTCCCTGCACAGATTATATTAGATTAACGAAATAATGCAGCTAAACTATGCACTAATAATTGCATAATTGAGTCTAACTAGTCACATTTGGAACAATAATGGAAATTCAGCATCTATTCATGTTTTCATGTTACAGACAGTGGCAGCACTTTTCATGCAGCTACTAAAACAGCCATATTAGCAGTTTTTATGGTTATAAAATTAAAATGGAAGTTTAGAGACAATCTGATAATATACTTCAAATAGTTATCAAAAAAATCTTATATATGACTAAATTTGTTTTTAGAAAGTAATTTGAGTAATGTGAGTACAACTACTAGTTGAATTAAAATTCTTAGATTGGAGACATCCTTCGAGCTTTGTGACTGCATACAGCTCAGTGATATGTGTTTCACAAAGACTGTTGTAACTGTTGGACACTATGATGAGACATATTTTGGTGAAAGAAATAAAAAACAACAAAAAGGTCATTTACAGAAAACAACCAAGAAAGCTACAAGTTTTGGACTGTATCAAAAATAAAAAGCAAAACTACCCTAAAAACAATAAATTCTAATTAAAAATGCGGTGTACACAACTTTGTATGAAAAACTGTGACAAAATTGGTAGAGCTCAGATCTCTGCCAAGGACCTCAGTTGTATTTACATTATCCGATACCTTGGCCTAGAGCTGGGCGATAGAACGATAACGATATGTATCGCGAAATAACTTTTTCTTGATCGAAAATGAAACTATTGTGATAGACGTCATCTCTTTCTCTTCCTCTCTTAAAAAAACATAAGAACCGCCAATCCACATTAAGTAGTGCAGAGACAATCCAATCACAGCCGCAGCGTCACGTCACGTGACTTGTTACGTGCAGCAAAAGCGCCAAGTGTCGTTTGGGTAATGGAGGAAATGAGTGTGCCTACTAGAGAAAAATCAACCGAGAGTTTGGGTGACCAGGTTACCGAAGAGAACACAGTTCAAATGCCGGAGAGATTGTTGAAAGGAAGGGCCAGAGAAGTTCCGTAGTGTGGAGGTATATCGGCTATTTGAAGTCTGACAAAAAACAGAGTAGCGCACTGTAAGTTGTGCTGAAAGCATGTTCCCACAAAGTCTGGAAATACAACAAACCTTTTTTATCACCTGAAGCAGTGCAACCCACTTGAGCATGCTCAATCTTTCACTGAAAGTGCTAATTCGTCATCAAAAACAACCAGGGGAATCCCTGCGACGCAGCAACAGTCAATTGAGTCGGCTTTCTCCAGCGTCTTACCATATGACAAAAAAGCTAAGAGACATAGCGACGTAGCGGCTACCTTTTGTGTAGTTTGCAATATTTGCCTTAATTTATCTGAAACTGAAGTCTCATGTTCCTTCAGTACATCTGCCCCGTTGAACTTATTATGGGAAATAAATGTCTAAATCAAAACAAGCTGCTGATTATTTCACATTTTACTTACTTAGCAATGGCACATTTAAATCTTACAAATTTAGTTATTTGGCTTATATCGTGATATATATCGCTATCGCCACAAATGAAAAAAACATATCGTGATATGAAAAGTCTTATATCGCCCAGCTCTACTTTGACCATGAAAACACCTTTGGCAATTGGATTGATGTTCATATCATTATTAGTTCAGTAGTTTTTCAAGGAAATAACTTTTTTTGGTGATGGTGGTTTTCTTCAGGATCTAGCAAGATGAAAAGATGAAAACAACTTCCCTATCCTTCATCAACTATCTGAAATTTTATAACGATTGAGATCAGTTCTTGGTATAATGGCGAACCTATTGACAACTCACCCTGCATTTTCTTTTTACCAAGTACCCAAACCATTTATTGAGGAGTTACATGTAGATATGTTAAACACAACCCTATCTCACAATGACTAAGATTCCCTAAAACCAATCCTGGATCCAGACAGATCACCCCCAAAAGCTAGTCACTTTCCTGAAAATTTAATCAAAATTCATCTGTAACTTTTTGAAATGATCTTGTTAACAGACAGACAATACAAACATACTAACTTACTAACCAACCCTGGCAAAAACATAGCCTCCTTGGCACAGGTAAAAAAAATATTACCCCTGGTGGATGCAATATGTTTTTACAATAAAACCAGCAAGCGGATGCAGCATCCTGAATCATTTACCATGCAGTAAAGACGAGAAGAATGTCAAATATGGAGGGTAGAACTGTTATTAGTAGAAAAAATATGGGCACATACTACATGTATATCAGCGTACTCAATTATATTTGACATTTGCAATCCTGTAAATAAAAATTTTAATCTGGAAATCCATGAATTAAATTTTATTAATCTGGAAATCCATGAATTAAATTTTATTTATACCGCAGGATGATTAATTATTCTGGAAAATTTTATCCAAGATATATCATAGACGATACAATCCCTAATGTGAATGTACTAATCAAGCACCCACACCCAGGCACATATTTTGTTGACAGGTGTTGGCTGCAGCTCAAAAGGTAGATGCACAATTGCTCTTCTGTTAATTTAGCGTTTCCATCCAAGGAGTGATGAAAAATGCGTGGTTTGTGCCATTAGTCCCAAAAAAAATCTGCTTAACAACACTTTGACTTGCTTAATTAACCGCTTAAGGCCTTTCTTAACTTAAAAATTATTTACCACAACACCTCTATAAAATTATTTTTAGAGATCTTTTCAGTTGTACTTTTTTATGGTTATTTTTTAAACATGTTATCTGTGTCTGTATTAAATATATAAAACACTTCCCTGCTTTTTTTATTTACGAACTGACTGTTTTCATCAGGTGCCTCTTATTTTGCATTACAACCTAGTAGCATATCACACCAAATAAGCTTAAGATACATTTCAGCTTAACACAATGCAGCTGCCGTAATGCGTTCACTTGTAATGACCTACAATCAATTTGGTTGGCTGTGGTTTGAAATGGTGGAGCTGTGGAGGATGTCAGCATGTATAATGAGGATTAAATCATATGAGTCTAAGGCATTTTTAGGTATAGTGTCAATATGGCAGTGTTAAGTGTGTATGCAGATGTTCTCTGCAAAGCTTCTCAGGCCTGATATCATTACCGGCCAATACATGAGTAACATGTGATTGCGTGTAATTTAGCTTGAGTGAGCTGTTTTATTGATCATTTGTTTGACTGGGTGTGTTGGATGTCTGAGACTACTCATATGGAATGGATATGCATGAATGAGTTAACCTAACCATGTGAATTGCAAATGGAATTGTGGTATTTTAAGCCGCATTTACACATGATGAAATGCCACATTCTCAGCAACCTACACAATTTATTTGAACAATTTCCATGTGGGTGAAATACAACAGTTTTGGAAAACCTTTTTCAGAATGAAGACAATCATGACTCTGCTACATGGAGTTTTGGCGCGTTTTGGCAATGAGTGAGATTGAGTGGTGAGCATGCATAATATATTGCACTTTTGATACATACGCTGCCGCAGCCACCACACTCCACCTAGGTCTTCGAAATTCTGCAACCATGATGATAAATCACCATGTCTTCACTACAGAAGTTTAGTAAATGATCAAAAGCGTTGTAGAACTAAAATGCTTTGTCACATGTAATAGGGAGTCCACCATGTTAATACACGTAGACCTCACCAAGACTCTGCAAAGATTAGGGTTGGGCTCAGAGAACTGGTTTTGGAACCGTTAAGAAGACGTTTGAATTTTGATTCTTTTTTCGGCTCCTAAATGTGTGAGCAAACAAACTAGTGCGGGCCCTGCCATTACAATTATTAACGTTATTCTTGACCGGCAGGGGAGTTTATGGGAAAAAATGGGCATCTTCAAGACTGATCGGTCACTCATGCAGAGATGCGCTGCGATGGGAGAGATCATCTTATCGACAGTCTGATTAACAACCTCGGCCAAGAAACATGTCAGTCAAACAAAATAAGTCAGCAGGACTCTTCAATGATTTGATAGAGAACCCCGCCTGTGATTAATGAAAAAAATTCATGCAGCTAGAACATGTTAAGTAAGCGAACGTGCATTGCAAATTTTCATCTGGTACGCCTTTTATATTTTGAGTCTGCTTGCATACCTACGCACCGCTTCTGTGTATCCCTGTTTCATTTTAATGTACAAAAGTAGGGATTTGCACAGTGCAACACCTGATAAACTTATTGGTGCCAAAGGAGGATGTACAACAAACATGACAAAACATCTTCAGCAGCTGCGTGGTATACACTGTTGTTACGAGTGTACTGTGTTTGATGTGTTGCGTTGCTCTCCTGCTCTGGTCACTTCCTCCACTTCAGACAGTCAGCCAGTAAATAAAAATTCTGATTGTCTTATTCTTTACAGACTAGCTTGGTTGCTAAAACTGTGACAAATCTGTTCATAGTTGTTAAACTCTCAGAGTGACGCTAGCATAAGCCAGTCTGCTGCCACGTTAACTGGGCAGAGACTCCGGCCAGGAAATAAATGAACCCCCAGTCACCATGGCAACAAGGGGAAGCTGTCAGTGGAGCAAATTGCCGAGTGCCACTAAAAGTAACGGAGTACAGTATGTGGTAAAAAGCAGCATCCCCTTATCGATGTAGAGTCGTGCTCATTTAGGCAACCAAATTAAACTGTCAAGTCACCTGACAATGTGAACAAATAAAAATGGCCTGTGTAAAGACTTTTTTCAAATGAAAAAAATTATTTTGTTTTTTTCTGTCCTGCATCTCAAAGAATCAGGATTGAGAATCGTGTAGAACAGGAATCGATAGTGAGAATCGGAATTGGAATCGTTAAAATGCAAACAATGCCCAACCCTAGCAAAACCATCCATTTAAAATGTCATAGTGGGTGACGAGGACCTGAGTATGAAGGGGATCTTAAGATAAATAAAAGTTAAGTCAAATAAATATGTAACTATTTGAGAACTGCCAAGAGTGAAAAACCATGGAGAAACTATGGACTGGATTTGATGTAAACTAGGTCTTAAATCCATTGACATAAATTCGGTGACTTACTTATATGAAGTATTGTTAACAAGTCCTAGATGAGAGCTGGTCAAAGAAGACTGCAATCATTTGATTTTCAAATCCTATTTAAAAAGTCTTGTACCTTTCGTTCCCTCAGGCTTTACACAACTTCCCATTCTACCTTCACGTCTCTTCTTTTCCTTTTGACTGCTGTGTCTCTCCTCTCCCAATTATCTGAGAAGTACAATTTTAGATGTATTTAACTCTGTTGCATCCAGTAATTGCTTTGCTGGATGCATAACAGTATCTGTATAGCCCTTTTCTTTGAACATTTTATTCTAGTTCTGACTTATCCACTAGGGATGTGCAGCTCGATAGTGAAGTATCAATAACTCTAGTTCAAGTTTTTATGTTTTGGAATCAGTTATCCTATTAAAATATCAATATGTTAGTAATTTGAAGTCACAATGTAGTTTGTCATTAACAGGGAAATTGTTTAAATGATGCTCAGCTGGTCGGAACTACTTTTTCTTCCGCTAAGCAAAGTGCATGATGGTACATTATAAAAGCAGAAGGATGATGAGCTGCATAGCTCCTCTCCTGTTGCTGCAGTACATGTTCATTCTGCTAGAATCAACATGGCAGAACGCAAAGACAGTCATGTGTGGAGCTACTTTAGTGTCACAATCAGCATTGATGCAGTGTGTAACATGTAGGGAGACTGTGAGTTAGTGTGGTGTTTGCCTGTAACATGTTATAGTTATGTGCTCGTACACCAACAGGATCTGTGGAGGAAGTCTACCATGTGTTTTCTACCAAAATAAAAGCACTGACTCGTTTAATTCCCATCAGGCTTTACAAATAGTGTGTTGTATTTTAACTTTCCTTTTTGAAATGGATGCAGTAACTTAACGCCATGCTTGCCACCGTACCGGACTCGGGCCGATTTGTCATTCATTTGCATACACCCAATAGTCAATTTTACATCAATACCAGCAAGTTATACATCGTTGGAAAGCATATCTTCTCAATAAAAACGTCCAAAACATAATTTTTATGCCAACCAGTCACCCTAAAAACTTAAGAGCTACAGCTGGCAGCAATTTAGGTATGGAAACTTTTGTGCGCAAGCTCTAAAGAGGTGGATGTTATGGGGTTAAACAGTAACAGATGCAGTAACCTTAAAATGACTGAACCAACTTGTGGTAACACCATAAATCTCATTAAACATTTGAAAATAAATCATAAGACAAAATATGAAGATGTAATGAGAATGTGATCAGAGGAGAGGAAAGATCAGGTACTATGAGGATGAAACAGACATCCTTCTTGGAGTCCTTCACTGATACAGGCAGGACAGAATGTGGAGTTGTTGAGACATTTTGCAGTTTGGCTAAATTTGGAAGGTGGTTTAAATTGTCTTGTATAAACGTATTTGTGCTATTCAAACAACAACATCCCCTTTAATTATGCTACTTTTTAAATTGAATTTCCCAAACAGAAAATTGTGTGCAAAGTATTGGGTCGGTTTTGGCGATACTGGCCTGAAATTTAGGTATCGAATTGAAAAGAAAATTAGTGGTATCACAAATCACTATTATACACAGCTCAGTTAATTCTCCACTAGACTACAACTGCATTAATGTACATGTGAAAGCGTTTAAATCAAGGAGGTTAGATATAGGGTAGTAGTACTGCAATGATTTTTTATTTTTAAAAACTGAATAAAAAATAAACAATATTCACATTCATTAAATGGTCAAAAGGAGCCTAATCTAAACAAGCTGTTAGCACAGTCAGTCATTTTCCTTCGGAGTAGTGACACTCACAGTTTGGCAGCATTTAGTTTGGCAAATGACTGATCTGTTTATATGAACTGCAGCAGGGCATTGTGACTTCCTGCTGTTTGGGAGACACGTCCTTCCCTGTGTGACGCTCCCCAGGTCATTCATCAAACGCCTAATGGCCAAAAACAGGAGCCAAGGCACACTTGTCTCAAAATTTATGCTTTTGGCCAATGTGTTATAGCCTGCAGAATTATCATTGTTATTTGTATTAGTTGTTGATATTTCCTCAAACTTTAAATTCTCAAGATCACACATTCAGAGATAAAGATTTTGGAAATTTATTGTAATAAAATTATATTTTTAGCTCATATAGAAGTGCAGAAGGAGAGTGGTCCAGTTTATTGAGACATAAATTTTGATATTGTGGCATTACTGTCAATAAACTAGATAAAAGCTTTTGTAACAAATAAATAAATAATTTAATGAAGCTTGACCTTCTGTTTGAAACATTTCAGTATTATTGCTCAATTCTCATTCTGATTTAACTTGCCTATTAAATTTGTGGCAGTATTTTACAAACATCAACCAAGTACAGGGTGTTTTGAAACAACTGGAATCACTCCCTGTGGTTCATGACCTGGAGCCCAGATATAAGTGACAGATCTGTTTTAATCACAGATCATCAACAATGATTGCTGTGGTAAATGGTGCTAACATCATCCACAATAATTTGTCCCTTGTTTCTAATTAGCAGGCAACTGGAGAGTTGGAATATTAAACTGGAAGAGCTTAATAAAAGTGTTTGGTACTTTGTAGTAAAGTCTTCAATCAGTTCCATAATCCAATAGACAGTACCTTGTTAATACAGTGGTCGGTGGTTATTTGCACAACAAGCTTATATGCACAAAACTGTTGGGCACATTCCCGTGTCACAGAGAATCCATGCAATTATATGCACAGCGCTGACGGATATATGCACAAAACATTTGTAGGTATCATACATGCATCTCACTAAATCTCGCTGTTTCTCACTAGTTACTTGACCGTGCACCTCCACTGGTGTTCTCCCACACACCGTCGCTGTTTGGTGTGTGGAACTAAACTGCTCTGGCATTTACGCACGTGTGTCTGGCGTGCTTCTGCCTGAAGCTGTCAGACGGTCGCCAAAAAATAATCACCAACTTCTTCAGTGTGAAATAGTGTCACATGTAACATTTGTTCTAGTATTTAGTGCCCGATCATAAGTTCTTAATATCCAATATAGAAAACCGTTCTGTTCTGTTACTAACTGTAACTTAATCTGTGTCGTTACCGTCGCGTATCTGACACATCTGTTTACTTATAGTGTCATAGTGGATCTGCTCTATGAGTATAACTCGGTCTGTTTGAAAGTTTTATTCTCCCAATACATTGTAATTGCGTTATTACATCATTTCCAATTATCTGAACACTGCTACTCGTGTTTACAGTCCAAATGACCCCCGACGGATAATTGCACACAACGCTTATATGCACAAATTTGCCGGGCCCCGAGGTCGTGCATTTAACCGTCGACCACTGTAGTACCTCTGTAAAATGTAGCTGTTTTTTCTCAGATAAATAACAAAAATGTACAAACTGATGCTGTAAATAAACAGTATTTCTTTTGGTGTGCATTAAGCTTTTCTAACAGAGGCTAAAAGGACTAAATCATCATGATCTCACTGTGTGAGCAAGTAACGGAACTGCATCAGCATTTTTTGTCTGCAAACCACAGCACCACTCCCTAAATCAATCAGTCAATGGATTGATCAGCCATGGTGATATACCCAAACCCTTTAACATTTGTAGCCTTTCAATTAGTTTAATGAGCTGCATGAGGTGCAACAGTTACTGAGGTAATGCTTTAATCTAATTTTCCAGAAAATAGTCTGACCCTCTCAAAACATTCAGCTAATTTTCATTTTAATCATCCCATCATCTAATCCAGTAAACATAAGATTAGTATAGCTTCTTGTTAAGAGACATATTTTAGTCCTCAGACCCAAGTGTCATGCCGTAAATACCCAAATGTTATTTAGAATTATTTTTATTTATGCTCGAGTTTGTTTACAGAGTGATGAATATGTGTAGGGTGTTGAAGTACTCACACAGATAAAAAGTAAAAAAGAGAAGGGAACCAAAAAACAGGCTAGTGTACATCAGCTGTCAGATTAATTCAGTTGGAGCATTGGTAAGCCGAGATGAGATGCTTGAACTTTTCACTGCCTTTACCTTTAAATCCCTTTGGTGATTCCATGGCCATTTTTTCTGAAGGCATTAACTGTCACTCTGTGTGAACTTGTGCTTCCACTGTCTTTTCTCTTTCCTTTTCCTCCTTTGATGGTGGTTAGGGTAGCACATGACGAGATCATGGCAAGGGCTAAAGCAGTTCATTTACCTTGAATACCTTCTAATGTTTATGTGTCTGAGACATCGCATTTGAATTTGGCTCTAAGTGAATGGTGGTCATGGTATCAGTCATGGTACAGATCATTTGAGTAGCGTAAGACATCTGTATTCCAGTTATCACGAAATCAGAATTTTAAAGTTTTTACTAGTATTGCAAATTATTTCCATGAGATAATGATTCTATCCGATCACTTGTATTTTTTCTCCTAAAAATGGTGTTCTTAAGAAAAAGAAAGTATACTCTACCCAGAACTCATTATACACATTCAGCAGTCCTTTCTTGATTGGTTATCACTGGCTATAGAAACAATCAGTACAACAACTGATTGATAGTTTCCTGAGTAAATTAATGGGACGGTATGGTATATGGCATAGTAGTCATCTTTATTATTGTCTCCTATAATTGTTTTCACATTAGTTGATTGGAGCCATGTCTTTAGATAAGAGAAAAGCATTAATGTCTGTTTTATCTTGGTGCTACTGGTAACTGCTAGATTATCATGATGCACCATGTAACATAAACTATGGATATTTGTGTTGCACTCCAACTGGTGTTTTCAAATATGGTTTTCCTGCCCTGTTTGCCTACATTGTATTGACCTTATGATGACAGTTGAGGTGCTCTTTTTGATTATTGGACTTACTTTCCAGTGATGCAATAAGGTGAAGTTTACAGACAGTGGTGGCTTGTGCATTGTTATTAAAGTGAAAGCAGAAAAGTATTACATAGGTGGTTCCCTTCAAGCCTTTTTAAGAATCAGTCATCGTCGTAGGATTTTCTGCATTGATTGTTCCTGCGTTTGCCTTTATCTGCCTCTCCAGCTCTGACATATAACTTGTTTAGCGCTGCTCCTTTGTTATATGTCACATGATTAACAGTGAAACAACGTAATTGAGGGAAAAAGATATCATAAGTGATTGGATGCATGACTAATTTGCAAATCTCTGGTCCAACGGAAGAGTTATAAGTGTTTTGCTTTACGCTTTGTGAGAATCACCAATAACTGTAACTGATGTCACATTTTATATTGTTGCAAATGAAGTAAACAAGCATGTTAATGCATCATGAACTGAAATCCAAGAAATGCACATTTAAATAAAGTCATAGTTAATGGTAAAATGAGATCATGCGTTTCTGGGAATCAAGATGATATCTTTTTGAGTAATTGTGCAATCTGTCTTGTTGCTGATTTATTTCCAGATACCAGTGAAATCTCTAATTATTAAGATTCATCAACAAAATGTATTCAGCAGCCAAGATTTTTCTAAGCAAGCAGTTTTCATTTTAGAGACAGAGATTACTATGTCACCAAATCATGTTCTACTTCTCAAGGATCTTCACTTTTTCTACAACCTTTTAAACAGGTGCTCCTGGCTGTTTTCAGGCAATTATCAACAAATTATCACTAACTGTAAAACCAATTAACACCAGGATCCCTGACATTTTTTTTCAGGGATCCTAGTGACAGTTCTCCAACTATGAAACTTTAATTAAACTGGTTCTCTACTTTTCTGTAACTCATATATCAGTGGCCATCTGTTGACTGTACAACACTACAAATATGCTTTTGTACAATGTTGGCAAATTTTCTGACAAAATATTCAATAACAGTCAACATGGTGATAATGATGTCACATGATCCCTGCAGTACAGTCTGCTGTCGATGTCATGGCTGATTGCTAGTTTGAGAAATCTGAAAAAATGCCCTGTGATCCTTTATCTGTTATGGGCACTTGAGCAGAGCATCTGAAAACTGACTGATTTGTGCCGACATCAGACATCTAGACACATTTCACTTCTAACTGCATAGCAAGTTCCAACCCAAGCTGATTTTCCTAGAAGTGTTTATGAAAAAATAGGATTTTGAACAATTATTTGTTCAAAACCTGAGCCGGGTTCTGCTAGAGGTTTCTTCCTGTTAAAGAGTCCATTTCATACAAATTTCAGGACTTTGTGGTTATATCTTAAGTATTAACCAGTAATACAGAACATTTTATATCTAAAAAACGTCTTTTCAATCTGTCTGAGTCAAAATTCATCTGGTTCTGTCAGACTTAGGGCAGCAGCTCGTTCATATTCATTATTCAAATTTGCTGGACTCAGATTGGCTAACAAACTAGCCTATGAGAGCAAGGTATACTGTTTCCTGCCCTGCTGCACATGGCAACAGTAGACATTCTCTCTTCCTGTTTGTTACGTCTTATGCTACAGCTTTTAGCCAGCAGCATGCTAGGCGTGGTTTCAACTGCGGGAGCTGATGAATACTAACAAACAAAGGAGTTGTCACGAAACAAGTACCGGCCTTTTGAACTCAGGAAAAATCAGGTTTTATGGCTGCCTGTGTAGTTTGAGAGATAAAAATTGAAAGAGAAGTTGTTGACCTGTTTTCACACCAC
The DNA here is from genome assembly GCA_006937955.1 of Pachypanchax playfairii. Lineage (NCBI taxonomy): Eukaryota > Metazoa > Chordata > Actinopteri > Cyprinodontiformes > Aplocheilidae > Pachypanchax > Pachypanchax playfairii. The sequence goes on from SSNP01000131.1 coordinate 261,275, forward strand.
CTATGAAGGTAAGAACACCTGTGGAGCTAAAATATTCAACAGAAACCTCAGAAAAAACGTTTTTAATGGAAGGGCCTCTTTGAAAGGAAGAAAAGGAAAGATGAAAACCTAGTGTTAATAGTGGTGTTCCAATGATGCACTGTGTTTTGCAATGTTTTCTCAAGAAGTTAAAGCTACAGTTATTTCATGTGTTGTGTGTGAGAAAGAGACAGAAAAATAGCTTTATAGTTCACTTGAAATAATCCAGTTACAACAAATTTCCCTCAAATGAAAATGTCCGCAATTTTTAGTAGGTCACTGAAAAATTGTAATGTGTTTGTATGATCTAATCATTGAACAGAAATGCCCATCCATCCTTCCATCCAACTGGTTAATGGAGAGTTTGGCCTTTTCAGCACAGTTTTCAACCCCCTCATTTTTGTGGACCTTTGAGCAGCTTATTTGGGGCACAGGAGACTATAGCAAACTCATACTTTTATTATTGCCTCAGAGTTTTAAAAGTTCACACAGTTTTTTCAGCTTTAAAGTTGTCAAGTTGTTTTTAAACAAAATACACCATGACATATTCTCAGCCCACCTGTTTTCAGAACATCACTGCAGACCCAAAGCACGAGTCATAGAATAACAGAGGGGCTGGAGGAGCTGCAGTTGGGAGGCCTGAATGACGTGGTCATGCTGGCTGTTTCAGTTCATTCAGAGATTTGAAGTTCGACTTCTCTGAGTCCTGAATACCTGCTGGCAGGTTTTAATGCATATATATATATATATACGTATATATATATATATATATATATTATGATCTCTCATACTGTAACATGGGTTGGATGTACTGCAGGGGCCTTAAGATTGATGTGTTTATGAAATAGGTTGGGTTCTTTATGCCCACAAAGAGAACCGTTTTGTTAAAAATTGAACACAGTTTCCTTTGAAGGGCTTGATACTCTTTCCCTTAAAAATACAACAGTCTTAAAAGGAAATTAAAATGCTGCAATCGTTGTAAATGATGAGAAAAGGACAATTTTGCCATTCTATCATTGCATGCAGAAGTTAATTTACATAAACTCAGGGCTGCCACTGACCTTAAAGGGGTTCAGCAACTGAAATTATACAGCAGATTCAGATTAGTACTTTAAAGAGTAAAAATTGTAGCTGACATTATTAACTCCTCAAAACAATTAGTGTTTTGATATGAGCTGTCTGCCTTTTCACCTCCCAGCAAGTAGTAACATTTATTTGTACAAAAATCATCCTCTCTTTTTTAACCTCTTTCTTTTTTTTACCTTGGAGCTTTCTATTGAGGCTTTTTGTCTGTTTGCAAGATTGAAAGTCTGAGCTGTTGACTGAGGATTTGCTCTAAAATACCAGCCTAAGGTTTCATTCAATCAGTCTTTTTCCTTCTGTCTCAGCATGCTATGTATTGATGTTTTTTGTGGAGTCCTTATCTCACAGTGATCCACCGAGGTTTATTTAGCCTTAGGTCAGAATAAGAAACTATCACACTGTGGATTGATGAGGAAGAAGGACACATGTCCACATAAAAGACAAACACACACAAGAGATCTGCAAGCATTCTATCGATCTTATCATTCTACTGTTGACTTCAATTTTGCACGTGGCCTTAGCCGTGGCCTTCTACAGTGCCACGCCTGCTTAATTGAACTGGCCACTGCTGTGTCAAACTTTTTTATGCAATTATGTTATTGCAACCATGTTATTTAAAAATGTCAAAGTCAACATTCTATTGGGTATTTTGTTCTTATATCTTTAACATGTAGCTCTACATAGAATTGCACACAAAATGTTATGGAACACGTTAGGCAACTTAACTATCCTAAACTCATGACTTATCCTCAGTTTTAAGTTTTTCAAGATAAAATATTGTTTTGTATTTTATTATTTAACCAGGCACTGAGATCAGAGATTTGGCCATCACAGCAGTAGTATAAATTATTAAACATGGATATATTGTTAAACAGCACAAATATTTACAAACAGGAAAAAGAAACTGATTTATTCAAGCACACTAATGGTCCCATTAAAAAAAAAAAAAACAAACATTGTAATTCCTTCTTCATCACATTTTTATGATATTCTTTAAATTGTTAAAAAATATTAATTTTTTCATTTAAAGCAGAACTAAGTAAGTTTTTTCACCTCAATAAATGTTTTCTAGAGTCCCTGTGGGGGTAAACAAGGACTTGGCAGGGTGATTCGTGGGTCCCTCCCCTCCCTCCGGGGTCTGTGTCCTGAAAGCAGCACTTGCAACTTTCAGTGGATCGGACCCGACTAACCTCGCGAGAACAAACCTGCTTTACGGCACTCACACTCACGTACATAAATACAAGCATGAAGCCCTTGCCGTTGTTAGCAACGCCACCCTTAGGAGCGCAAAGATGACAATAATACTCACCTGTCGAGACATTTTCTTGGTTTTGTTTTTCTTTCTGGGCAAAGCAAAAGCAAAAGCTTTCTCTGCGCGTTGTTGTTGGGGGGGCGGCGGCGGGGTGGAGGGGGAGGGGGGGGGTCTGCGGCGGGGGAACGTTACGACAGTGAGCTTTCACAGGGGACCAGTAGGGGGAGAGCGAGAGCAAAACTTACTTAGTTCTGCTTTAAATAACTTTTCAAGATCATTCCATGACCATGGGGCATGGTAAGAAAATGTTGTTTATCCAAAGTCTGTCAAAACTTGATAAACATTCAAAAGCAACCAATAACCACTTAGTTGTACACAAATGGGGGTAACTGCTAGACAGCTGACAAAGAGTTGGGTGTTCAGGTATTCTGAGTGTTTTCCTAATGTGGTGACGAGGAGATTTTGAATCTGAAATGACAAGAAGAGAAAGAAGCATGATACTCTGAATCAAGGCTCTTTAAGGTGGAAGAGGCTACATTAGTACAGTATAGCAGCATAATCAATCACATACAAAAAGGCCCACAAATCATGAGCATCCATGAACGATCTTGTCCCTTGCACACGGAGATTCCTTCTGATTCTCGGAATCTTTTGATGGTGGGAACGTCAATGGTTTTGGAACTTCTCTCCAGTTGTTCTACAATTTTTAGATGCAGTTTGTTTCCGATTGGTGAACCACTGTCCACATCTGAGAGGCTCTGTGATTCTATGTATGTACCTTTATTGTTAAAATGATGTTTTTCATTCAGCAGCAAAAACGTAAGGCCTTTTCCATTTCTCTCATTGAGAAGAGCAGAGTGAGATTTTTTGGGTTAAAATGATCCACCATTGTGGGAAGTCATAAAATGCTAAGGGTTCATTACCAAGCTAATGAACAGAAAGGAAAGTCTTATAACCCTAGTTGAGGATTTGTATTTATGAGGGCTGCTTTGCTCCCTAACAAAGCTGTCTCCATTGATGTGTGGACCAAGCCTTTGAACTTTCCACTGCAGATTTTTTTCACTTGCATGGATACTTTTAGCTCCATATTGCTCACAAATAAATTACCTATGCTCAGACTATGACAGGCAGACATGCACATGCATACTCCAGCTTAGGGTTGCATGCACTTAAACTGGCATCAGTGACTGTGAAGGTAAAGGATCCTCCTCAGGTTTCCATCAGCGTACACATATACAAGAGTAGCAACAGTGCAGGGGAGTAGGGAGCTGAGAAACAGGGAAAGTGAAAGCTGTGTTTGGAAAGGGAGATGAACACTGTGAGTATTTCACTTTCTATTATTTGGCTCAATGAGTCATTGCTATCACTTGTGTTTTTTTGGAAAAAACAGTGTTAGATTTCACCTGCAGCATAAAGTCTTTGTTTGCATGTGTTATTTTGTAAGGCCAGTGGCATTTCAGTTGCATTACTTTGATGCTGTTTTCTTCAAAGCAGGTAGTGCCGCAAAATATTTGTCTCATTAATAGCACATTACTGGCTAAATGTATGCCAGTATGCATAGGTTCTGTATTTTATATTATGATACACTTGTTTTTAGCTTACTGTGAAATAAAGTATAACATGCTGTTAATTTTTTGACATATTGTGAAAGGGAGGGTATAATGTTGAACCCTACAGTACAATACTAAATGTATTGTGTGTAAAATGTAGATTAAATTACTGAAGCCTTGAGAATAGAAGCAAATCATGGATAATTTTGATTTTAAAAAATGAGAAAAGAGTAAAAGAAATTCAAACAGTAGCATACAACAATAGATTGGCATGTCTGGGTTTTCTTCAGGTACCCAGACTTCCTCCCACAGACCAAAAATATGCTTTAGGTTAATTGGCAACTCTAAATTGTCCCTAGGTGTGAGTGCATGTCTGTCTATATGTGGCCCTGTGATGGACTGGCAGCCTGTCTAGGGTGTAACCCTGCCTCTCAGCCAATGACCACTGGAGATAGATACCAGCTCCCAGCAACCCTGAATAGGAATAAGTGGGTATAGAAGATGACAGACTGACTGACAATAACAGATTGACTTTGAGTTGTCAGGTCATTGGGCTAAAGTAATAGCTCCATTAATTTTGTCTTAGAGGATAGGCAGAATTAAAAGTTTTGCCTGCTAACATTGATGCAAACACCCAGAATTACATATATACACAATTCACCGGGTTAAGGCGTAGGTTGCAATCCAGGGTGTGGTAATACTAGCAAGTTCAACCAAAGCCAACTGGACCTTTTTTTTAAGTCATTTAGCTTCTCATCCACAGACCTCTCTGAGTTCAAACATGTAATTGTGGAGTTCTATGCTTTTAAAGGTACAGTACACTCTCAGAAATAGAGGTACGAGACAAGAACATTTTTGTACCTATAGGTAAATTGTTTTAAAATGTTCCCTTAAAAGTACAATATTGGTCTTTAAAAGGCCAGAAATGCCCCTTAGAGTGTTCAAATTGATATAAAGTACAAATTTGTACCATTTCAACTGCACCTGCAACCCTGACCATGGCTGGTTAAGTTCTGATTAAGTTATGTTCAGCGCTTTGGTCGGCTCTCATGCCATATTTAAATGCGCTATACAAATAAAGTTGATGATGATGATGGTTAATCTCTATTTTATTAAGTTTCATCCACCATTTTCAATGTTATGGTTTACATGTTGGTTTTAGACTTCAAAAAGTGGCATAATTTTACTGTTTTAGTGGAAAAACTTCATAAGGTACAAAAATGGACCAGGACTAAAGGGTACACCCCCAGCGAAAATAATTTGTACCCTTCTTGTTGCTGGGTTCAATTTGAACCTACAGAGGGGCATTTCTGACCCTTTAAAGACCAATATTGTACTTTTAGGGAAACATTTTAAAACAATTTACCTATAGGTACAAAAATGTTATTGTCTTGTACTTCTATTTCTGATAGTGTATGTAAGAATTTTACAGTGAAATACTCACACAACAGTCTAATGTCCCACCGATGTTGAAAATAAAGTCCCATTGTAACAGATCTCGATATCAGCCGGCTGGATGATCACTAGTTTCTGTAATTTTAAAAAAGCTAGCCTGGACTAGAATCATTATTTACACGTCCAGGCTTCCTGGTTCTGTAACAAATTACATGTAAGTCGGCGAGGTTGTTAAGTCTTCTACGCAAGCAGCTGTAATTCCACAACGAGCAGCAGCAAAACGTAAGAAAACAGCATCCTTCCAACTGAGCAGCCGAGCTGCACGCGATGGGGCGTTCAAATGCACTTAGGAAAACTCTGAACTCTGAACACTGAACAAATAGACCTTCAGATATTCCCCAAAATTGAACAAATACAAGAGAAACAAAACAAGGATCAACATCAGAACTGAACAACTCAACAGAAAAATCAGGGAGGGGAGGGGGTGAGTGGCTGAGAATCGCTGTTTTGTTTTTCTGCATGAACTGCAGGATTTGGATTTGACAACAAGGTCTAATTCTTACATACTGTACCTTTAAATTGTTGTGTGTGATTATTACCATCAACTAGAGTATATCCAACAAATGGACAACCATGACCAATGGGTGAAATAAATATCAATTATAATTGTAATTATAATCAAAAAAGGAAACCAAACTCTTCCAAAATAAAGATAACAGGAGAAAACCCCTAGGAGGAAACGAAAAACAAACACCAAACCCTAACAACTCTGACCCCCCCAGTCCTCCTAATTAAACTAGAGGTCTTGGCTGCACATAAGAGTAAAATCACCCAATGATTATGTTTGTATAGACAGGAACATTTTCATATTATTATTAGACTATATATTGTTATTGGGTTGTGTTAAAACCTTGTAGTGTTAAACGCTTGTTGAGTGGTCTGATTGACTAGAAAAGCACTATACAAATACAGGAAATTTAACATTTACATTTACAATGTAATTTTTTTTTATATCATAGACTATTTGTGAGATATTTTGGTGATCAGAAGCTTGAAAGTTTGGAGCAGCTGTTTATAATCATGAAAGTCATATTACCTTGGATTGCTAGATCTAAGTTGTTGGATTCTACAAGAAACCCCTCATGTTGCTTGTCCAGTACTGGTACAGCAAAATCACATATGACAATTTAAGTATTTCAGAATTGAAGTGCTTTTTTGCTGTCACTGACTGTAGCTCAGTTGCACTTAAGTCATTTTTCTCCCTCTCTGCCATCAGATTGTCTGCAGTTCTTGATTTCTATCTGGAGACCACTAGTAGGGATCATCTTAGGACATTACCTATGCAGGCAGAGTAACAGGATCCTTGGATTGATCACTACTTTCCTCCCCCAAGGAAGGTTACAAAGCTGATATCCCTGATACCCCAAACTCTAACACTCATTATTAATCTAATGCTTTATCTTAGACCAGAAAAGACTTTGAACAATAAATACATTTTCCAAATTTGTCAAAAAAATACAAAGTCTAATTTTAATATCAGTGTATCTAACCTAAGATACGGGAAAGATGACTACTGCAACCACATAATTTTTATGTACCTAGCTTATGTAGTCTTACTATAATTAAACTGTAGCATGGCGCAATCTATAAGCTATGAGGTGATGCTTTATGTCATGGTCAAACATTTCACTCTTGTGTTATTCCTAACAAAACGTGAAGAGGACTGGTGCTAAACTGAGCTCAGAGATCTTTAATTCACACTCACATGTTACAAAACATGCTTTGTAGTGAAAAGAAAAACCTCTCCTGAATTATTCATGGTTTTTTATCGCCATGTTTTCATCATCACATTTTACCTGACTGCGATCATGTTCACCAGAGTGTGACAAATGATTTATGCCCTCAAAACACTGTATAGAGAAAGATAGAATGAGAAAAAAATTGACATTTTTAAACTCTTGCTTCTGCCAAATTATATAGAGCCATTTAGAGTATATGTTCTCTATGAGAATACAGATTAAAACATTGCAACTTCAGGAATTCACAATACAAAGACCAAATTTACAGTTATAGTTTCTCCTTTATGAAAAACAGCAAGCAATGTGAGACTGTGAATACAAATCTAATCTTTTGTGAATACAGATTGAAAATATAGATGGATGTACTCAGGTACATTGATGGTAATAGTTGCATATTAATCTTTTCAAATTAATAACGCCAGGATGACTTATGCACAATGAATTAATGTTTTTGTAGGAAGTAAACAAACTGTTTTTAATAATGATATACAGTATACAAACTGTTAAACAGCTGTTGATTTTGTTTTGTTGTTTATTAGTCATCTAAGTGCTATTAAGTTCAAGGCTATTGGTATCAATGTATCTGAGCTCCATTAATAATCCTGTGACCTTATCAAAGTTTTCAGTTTGTATTCTTAAAAAGAACAGATTCATATTCAAGCTCATGCTGTTGTGTTTTTTAAAGAAGAAACTGTAACTGTAAATTTAGAGCTTGTATTTTTCAATTCATGAAGTTGTAACTTTTTAATCTGTACTTTATAGAGAACGGATACTCTACATATTTGTATATAATTAGGCGGAAACAAGGGTTTACAAATTGTTAGTCATGCATGAATTGCCAATGGTGACTATGCATCTTTTTGACAGTAATCTTACCCCATAGGTCCCTTTAGTAATGCATTTTCATCTGTCAATATAAATAAACTTCATTCTACTTGGAAAAAAAAGATTAAATGTCTGCCATTGTCAACTTTTTATCCCATACTGAAAAGTTTTTTTTTTTTTTTCGTTTTTTAAAGTGCAGTTGTTCTTCTATTTAAGTTAACATTATTCCCAGACTAAAATCTTGGTCAGGATTTCAAATAGTTTCCAGTGTCTACATTGAACTAGCAAACAGGGATACATTATTCAGTGTCTTTTCATGACAACAACCTTTGTCCTTTAACCCTTTATTTTCTAGTTAAAGTATTAATTGTATTGCCATAGATCACTGATCATCAACTGGCGGCCCGTGGGCCGAATCCGGCCCTCTGAGACGTTCAATCCGGCCCGCGACTGGATTCCAAAATTGAGAGAATCAAAAAGAAAATAGTTGTCCACACTATTAAAGCAACTCCTAGTGGTTGACTGTGGTATAGATGATGGGAGCCTGAATCAAATTCCTTCAGTTTTGTAATGAAATGGAAAAAGTATAAACATTATACATAATGTTAAGCCAAAATTAGATTTTTTTTTTTAATTTTCTTCTTGGGGATCCGGCTCCCAAGGAGACTGTCTAGTAAAACTCTGGCCCTCTGACAAATATAGCTGATGACCCCTGCCATAGATGCTCAAGAGCATTTGTGTGTTTTGGACTTCAAAGGGCCTTGCAGTTTATTTATGCATTTATATGCCACATTTAATTCCCTTCTGCTAACCTGCAGCATGTTAATGCATGAACAACATAATCATCTACATTCATCTGTTTACTGTACACTTACATGTTTTATAACTGTAGGGTGTTCTCTCTTTGGCCATCAGTGTGCACATAAATACTGAAGACCTGCTTGTATGTATTTTAGTTTACTGGTTATAAATCAGGACGTGCCTGCTATCGTTTTTAAGAGCGCCAGAACAGCCAGAACACACCCTTCAAAATAAGACAGTTCCTTAATCTTGTTCCGGCAGGATCTGGCTCAAATTTAAGCACTGCCCATAAGCTTTACTGAATTCCAGCTACAAAACAACCAGAAGACTCTTCCGGTGTGCAAGGCAGCCCAGTACCTCATGAAGTACCTCCCTTCTGTACTGATGTGTCAGTATTCTTATTTATGAACAGAATGTCAGTCAGCTTCTGGGACAAGAGGCCAAAGCAACTCTTACCTTCAACACATTGAGCAGTGTGATGGATCTTAATTGTCCAATGCTTATGGAGTTCTGCTCTTTTAGAATCTTTCCACAAACTTCCACCACCTAGTAACCATTCCCCTGACCAAATTGTAAGCAGTAGAGTCCTAAGAAAATTAATTACCCTGGAGCAGTTGAACACCTTTTAAGGAACTGCACCTGGTCCAGGGACTGAAATTACTCTGTTTCTTTCAGGCTTTGCTCCTTGGTTATTAAGCACTCACTTGTACTCTAAGTCCTTGCTCTCATGAGATCATTAAAGAGGCCCTTCCATTAAAAACGTTTTTTCTGAGGTTTTTGTTGAATATTTTAGCTCCACAGGTGTTCTTACCTTCATAGTGGGTGTGAAAACAGGTCAACAACTTCTGTTTCAGTTTTAATCTCTCAAACTACGCAGGTGGTGATAAAACCCAAGTTCTCCTGAGCTCAAACGGCCGGTACTTGTTTCGTGACAACTCCTTTGTTTGTCAGTATTCATCAGCTCCCGCAGTTGAAACCACGCCTAGCATGCTGCTGGCTAAAAGCTGTAGCATAACGTAGCAAACAGAAGGACACTACATCTGACATTGCCATGCGCAGCGGGGCAGGAAACAGTATACCTTGCCCTCATAGCCTAGTTTGTTAGCCAATCAGAGTCCAGCAAATTCAAATAATGAATATGAACGAGCTGCTGCCGAAGCAGCCTGACAAGAACCACCTGAATTTTAATGCAGACAGATCGAAAGGTCTGTTAATCAGTTATTCCTAATGTTTTTTATAAAATGTTTCATATTACTGGTTAATACTTAAGAAATAACCACAAAGTCCTGAAATTTGTATGAAATGGCCTCTTTGAGAGTGGTGTAGAGGAACAGGTCTACTTCTGCTTTCCTTGCTGCCAAGCAAATTCCTTGTTAAACCAAATGTTTTTTTTTTAAAGCAGACTGTTTCCTGACTCTTTCCCTGCCCTATCTGCTGTCAAACTCTGCCCTCTATAAGGTCACAAGCTTTTTTTAAGGATGCTCCACAGCAGAGCTAGTGGTGGTTTAGCCACCTCTCCTGCTGTCTTTTACTACTTTTGGAGGTTTTAGGACTGTATCTTGCTAATTTCTCATTGTTGGTTTGGGGGTCCCACACCTTTAGGATTATGTCTCTCAGCTTGCCTGTACACTGTGCCTTATCCTTCAGCACTAAGCTTTTCATCTTTGGATGAATTCAGATTAATTTTTAGACCATGGGACTCACAAGTGCAAATTGTAGTCACTATTTCATAAGCATTATTGGTCATTATTAGTCACCATTTTGTCTGTTCTTATAAGGTTCATATTCTTTCTCCCTTTAAGGCTCCACTGGAAGTATGTACTTGAATGACATTCTGCAGCTTGTTTTGGGTTCTTTCTTGCCAAACACTTAGTTTTGGCTGCGCACCCTGCTTGCCTTGTTGTCATCAGTCTTTTCCTAGTAGTCACTTATAACTTGATAAAATAAAAGAGACTCTATGGATAAACTAGGATGCATCATCAGGGATGTATCCAAGGTTTCTTGGTGGCTTCTGTTTTTCTTGTCAAACTCTGAGAAACTTGATAAAAATAGCCCTTTATTCACTGAATTACAACAGATGGACCATGTCCTCGTTTTTCCAAAGGAACCACTTCATCAAGGGGATCTCTATAAACTTCTTAATGTAACACTAAATCAAATTTATTATGTGTTTTATTGTCCCATTGAAAAACTATAAAATTATCAGTTCTAAATTTCATCATCATAATGTCATGTACTGGCACACCTACACAGTGAAAACAGGAGAGGATTTTAGGGTTTTCACAGCATATGGCTGTGCAGGTTTTCTCCAAAGATAAGATTGTAAGTGATTATTGCAAATTATAAAATTGTTGATAGTAGATGCACTGTTTCTGAACTCCCTTTCTTGTCTAAAGTAACATGCATATTATTAGTTTAATGGGGTAATAATTTTGTGATATTTCAAGTGTATGCCACTACAGCCTCATAATAATGCAAATTTACAACTTCAAAAGGAACTGAAACCTGTTATGAAAAAAAAGAAAATATATAACTTCTCAAAAATCAGTTGTTTGTCAAAATGGAAAAATAATAATTATGAAATTATCTTTGAATGAAAATTATAATATTTTGAGAGACACTTGCAGAGGGTATTTTGCCAATGTAATTGTGTTATAGGGTGCAAAAATCTGTGATTTTAAGTTTTTCAAGGCTTTTAAGAGATACATTTTTGGCTAAAACCAGCTTGGAAACATACCACATTCTTGTATACCTTTAGTTTCAGGTCCATAATATTGTAATTACATTCTAAATGAGAACCCTTCATAGCAAGGTATTACCATCTGTTGCAGGATTTCTTGTTCTCCGTGGAGATTGATTTCTGGTTGTGTTTAAGGTCCTTGTCATGTTTTAATAAGTGTCTTTCCTTTATTATCTTAAATTATTTGCAAATCACATAATTCATGTTTTCTACCATTAGTAAAAAAGTAAAAACCAAGTTGGCAATAGTTTCAGAGCACTGCAATAATTAAAGAATGAAGGTGTCCCTTTGGGTTTTACTAAGCAGAAACATTGGTACAACTTGTAGTTGTTGATTTGAGGAAAGAAGTTATGGGGAAACTGTAAGATCCAATTGCTAACGTATTTGTCAGTCTCAAGCCACCACTACTTAAGCCACAACACCACAGGCCAACCTGATTAGGACATCTCTACCTTGTTTTCATCCAGTTCGTCTTTATTAGTTAATAGGCTTAGCTCTCTCAAGAGACTATAGACATATTGAATCAGCTTACCAACCTGTGCTCTTTCTCTGCCTCATTTTCTATCTCCACCATTTTTCCTTTTTTTTTGTCATTGTCTCATTAACCTTTTCATGTTAAACCCACAATTTTTCTGTTTTTAGAAATACCTGCACCTAGATTTGCCCTTGTGTATTATCTATGGATACTTTGTATATCCATAAGGCACACATGCAAGTTATATTTAATCAGCTTACAATTAATGAATAATTTATGTTTTTTTTCTCAGTTCTTTATGACCTAATCATTTTGAGTATTTATCTTTTTCCCCCCCAGACTAGCTCAGACGCATTCATATACACAAGAAACTGTATGTTTTATGCTGCTGTGTTAGTTGTGGAGTCATTAAACATGGACATCATCCTTGACTTATCACTGGTAATTTAAACATAATAACTCCTTAGAGATTTTGCATTACTCTGTAATTGACCTTTCCTCGTCTGTAAAATTAGGCCCATCATTTCCCTTTCCATGTGTGGCAAATCTTAGGTTATGATAAATAAAATAATACAAGTACTATGATGAGACAAAGTTGTCATGAAATACTAAGGTTTGTTGATCTCACACGCAGAGGAACAGTAAGTGGCAGTCTCAAACAAAAAGAGTTTATTAAAAAGACAAAACACGGGATAGGAAAATGAAACACATGCTGCTGCTATGGGAGACAGGGGGGTTAGTTCAAGGTCCAAACAAAGTAGCAAAGTAAAGCACAAAGTATCAAAGCAAAATCAAAGTAACAAATCAGAAGTACAAAGTAGCAAACAAACGCACTCTACTCACTGTGGAGGAGGCAGGCATGAATTCAAAACATAATCCACAGGGTGGGAAAAAGACAGGCAATCCAAAAGGTCCAAAACATAATTCTTAACTATGACCAAAAAACCCACACTATGACTCTATGACTATAATACTGTGCTAAAAAGACACAATCGACTACACAACAGAAGACAAGAGACAACGGTCTGGGACTGAAAAGAGAACAGACACAACCTTAAGTAGTGCTGGACCCAGACGAGACACAGGTGCAGGCAATAAGCTAATTGACAAGGTGAGGCACAGGAAATGACGAGACCATATATGGACACAGACTGTTAAAACCAGTGAGACACAAATCCTAAACATGAAAACACACATTCCAAAAGACCCAGACAACAATGATACACATATAACAATAAACACACCATGACTTAACATAAAGATACTATAAACAAACCTAAATCTAAACTAAACTCAAAAGCCAGATAACACACAAATACCCCTAAATCAAACAAACTCAAAAACCCACACTAGGCATAAACAGGAGACCGTGGAAAAACCCACAGCTCCTGACAAAAGTACATCGGAATCAAAGTTAACTGTAAAAAACAGAAGGGAATTATTACATAATCAAGACCTTTTCTGATATGCTTTGTTCACATCTGATGTTTATTGAAAAGTAGCATTTTGTTGAAGAACGTTAAAAATGTTTGATTGTAGTTTGTAGTCTTTCTTCTTAACAAAAAAAATCTCCTACTGTGGAGGAAGGATGGCAGATTATGGCAGCAATAAGAGACTTACTAATGTAAGTAACAATGGCTTCCCTTTTGGGTTTAGAAAGGTTATACAACCACCTGGTTGGGATTGGGCCTAAAGTAGCAAATCTATGGGGTATTTGTATGATCTGTGAGGTAGCCGAGAATGTGTTTTCATCTTACTGAAAACCATAGATAAATTATGATTGACAGGTGAGACATTAGAAATATTGGGAGTTTCAGAATTAGTGGAGGAACTGATGTTAGGAGTTAAAGAAGTGTAAGCAGTTGGAGAGACGAAAAGGTATTACATTTATGCACTGTAATTTCTGTCCAATTTAAACCAGGTCGTACTTTAAAAGTCAGGGTATACCAACAATTACTAGGTTAGCATGGGAGTCAAAAGCATAGAAGTTGAGGTATGCACAATGGTTACCCAAAACCAGTAGCTGAATGGGTTTTATACAGATCATGATGGAGATGGACTGTCTTTTCATGGCTTGTACCACCAACAAGGTTTGACTTCTTCTAAAGGAACCAGTAGTTGGATGGCCAGTTCCAGATGCAAGAGATTCTGTTCAGGACAAGAGTCAATGCCTGTAGAGCAAAGCAAACATTAGTGTTGTGACATTTTGCAGGTGAACAAAGAAGGAATTTTGCCTCTTTACAATCAGCCATGCCCATCAGTTCCCTTTTCAGAACAGATGGGCATGAAACACTTAAGATGGCTCAACTACTCATACAAGCAGAACCATGTAGTCTTGTGGCCATAATTAAGGATTGACATGCTAAAAACCTTCAGGAAACGATAGGGAATACATTATGATGATATTTTTGAGGTATTGGACTACACTGTTAAATGGTAAATGTCCTGTATTTGTATAGCACTTTTCTAGTCAGTCAGACCACTCAAAGTGCTTTCACACTACAAGGTTTTGCATTCACCCATTCACACAACCCGATATGTAAACCGGGGGGAGAGGGTAGGGGATAACACTCACACAACCCGATACGCAGATCGGGGGGCAACATGGGGTTCAGTGTCTTGCCCAAGGACACTTCGATGTGGCGGAGGAAGCCGGGATCGATCCACCAACCTTCAAGTTGGACGACGACCACTCTAACCACTGAGCCACAGCTGCCCCGTGTTCAGTGTATGACCAGAATATTTCAAAATCCATGTCAAATCATTTCCCATCTCCGTTGTGTAGGGATACAAATTCAGAAGTAAAGATGCACCATTTTGGGATTTGTCTATTATTCCTCTGTTTACATACTTAGATGAAAAAAAGAAGAAAATATACATGAAAATGTGATTAATTGAGGAATTGTGTGCTATGACTCACAAATAACATTTTCTTTTTTTACTCGGTGTCTCTTTTTTCTGTAAGACTTTTATTTTCCTCTTAGAGCTTCAAAACTGGAAGTGAATGATTTTTTTGAAAACTTGTCACGTCTCAAACATAAAACACTGTAAACACATAAAAAAATATGTTCAATGACCTGATGTGTCTGTAACTTATAGTCAAGGATCTTTTTTTTTTACAATCCAACATGTAGTTTTCACTTAGGGACTGCTTGTTAGAGGTTTTATTTCTATTCCACATTTCTGCCTACCTCCATTGTGATGACTGCTGTTAGTGAGTGAGAGAAACAGGTGTGTATTTACCATGCTGCCCTAATAAGCCGCTGACATGTAGTCACAAATAAAAAAAACATATAAAAATTGTTTTAATTTAATAAAAAAATACTTTTGCACACATATTTACTGGTGCGTGTTGCCAACATTGTTTATATTGGCATAGTTAATGAAAAAAATTCAACATTTAGCTATTTTCAGATATTTCATTTTAAAATGAAATCTAGAGAAGTTACGCTTATTGAAAGCAAACAGATCACAGCACTGTAATTTAGGTCATGCTTATAGTTATGTCATTTGGATCTGATGAAGTCTACAGCATCAGTCATTATCACAGTTTTGACTCATGCTGTATGTGGGTTAATTAAGCTGTAAATTGTAAATAACAGGAATTCTCAACATGGAAAACAAAACAAAAAACTGGGGCATAAACAGTGTATAAAATGTTATTTTCCTGCTTAAGTGTTCTATATTTTTTCAGTATGTTTTATTACATCACGGAGAAACCCAATAAAAACAACTTGCTTTATAGCGTTTTATGATTTATTGTTTATTCATGAGATTGGCCCTTGACACTGATAAAAGATCTGACCTGTCTTTATAGACTAGTTTTTACGAACACTCATGCAGTTTAATGCTGCTGGCATATGAAACTATAGACTGGTGTAGCTTCAATAAGCACTAATCCTACAGATTAAATTAGCCAGGAATTGTTATGCTAATGATATGGAAATATTAATTACTGCACTACAAAAACTTGTTGAAGGGGTTTACTAAAAGTGAATATTGTTTATGAATGTATTTTGAACACATACATTTTTTTTAAGCTTTCTGTCTAAAATTTGCATGTGTTTGATAAAATGTTGTAAAATGGCAACATATGCCCCCGTCCTCACATATTTGTCCTTGTGTTTGGCAGCAGCTCAAACAAACTCCCTCTAGACTTTTCCATAGCAGACGTTCCCTGCTATCAGCCCATGCAGCTGGAGCTGAAGTTCCAGTTTTTCATTGTGGCCTTTTGCTGAAAGGGTTAGCATGTACGTGCACAAATTAAACCAAGGCTTGTGAGGTAGCAGCTATGCCTGGCTAACACACACAGTTTTCACCCTAGTAAATTGTTCATGTGCTTCTTTCATCATGCGAATGACCTGTGTAGTGTTTGCTTGCATTTTGACACACTGGGTGTTAAAATATTGAAGACAATTACTTAATGTGCAACTGAAAACTCAACGTCAATATACAGTAGATGTTACTAAAGTGCATTTACTATTTTCAAGATAAAGTTGTGTCATTCAGTTTTTAGTTTGGATTTTTAATTCAGATTAATTGCACAAAATTGAAAGTACAAATATTATAGATATTTCCCCAACACTTGCTGGGATGCTGCATTAATACAATCTGAACCCTTTTAGTGTTCCATATGTATGCTGTACCCTCATTTTATTACATAAAACATATGTGATCAAGGTGACTCAATAAAATGTCAACAATTCAATTGGAAAATATTCCAAATTAAAAAAAATATAGAAAGTTTCATCTAGAAAATACAGCTGCATGTGTTTAAGTTTAATACAACATTCAATATAACAGTAATGTGATTAAACTTGACCTCTTAGTCATTTTTATGAAAGTGCTTCAAATATGAACAAAAACTTAACTCTTACTTCATATTTATTACAGAGTCTCTGTTTGTATTGTTAATGTGTCCTTCTCGACTCACCAATGACACACACTTGTGTGTGTTGTATTATTGACAATGGATATTTCTCCTTCTGGAATTTCTGCAACCTTCATGCTTTTTATGGTGTTGAACTGGTTTGGATACAGGCTACTGTTGTGTTCTTTCAACTCTTCACATTAAACAGCCTCAGCTTATTCACTGTCTATAATAATCTCATGCGCTGCTTTTGCTGAAAAGGTTTCCATGTGGAAGAGTTACTGCAGGCAAATTCTCTATTTTAGATTTGAATCTTTGATTGTTCATTGTCCACATTTTCTTGTGGTTACGATTATTCATGTGTTGACAGACCACTTTGTATTAAAATATTGACAGTTTTTGTCTGCTGCAGCATAGGGCTGGGCGATATGACTAAAAAATAACATTTCAGATTTAGTTTTTTTAAATTCGATTTATGATTTTTTGTGATTTTTCCACCTACTTATTAAGGAAAGCAACAAGTTCAAACAGCAGACAACTTAAAGTGAACGCTTCAGTGATTGTTCTCCACCGTGTGCCCCTTCCTCTCATATGCAGTGCCTTGTGCAAAGGATTTGGCTACCGCTAGCTGTTTTTAGCTAAGGTTTGTTGGTCACTGTGGTTTTTGTTCATCTCAGAGAGACTGGTGTTTTTCATGTTCGGCTGGATGTCTCTGTTTCAGGTGTTAGAACAGGTTTGTGGTGCTGCTGCCTTTGACTGCGATGGGCTTTAAGCATGTATGTCTCTTGCTGCACGTCTGTCGCAGCAACCTATGTGAAACTAACGCTGCAAAAACTCCGGGGAGCCAAAAAGCGTCACTATGCAAAAATTCGATTCACTTATTTTTTTTAAATCGCCTGCAACAAAAAATTTGAATTCATTAATTTAAGTAATTTATCCCCCAGGCCTAATGCAGCATAATTTCAACAGGTCCACCACAGCTTTCAGGCTACGAAGGCCAAAATGTGGCCTCTCTACATTTTAAAGTCATTGTGATAA
The DNA here is from genome assembly GCA_006937955.1 of Pachypanchax playfairii. Classification (NCBI taxonomy): domain Eukaryota; kingdom Metazoa; phylum Chordata; class Actinopteri; order Cyprinodontiformes; family Aplocheilidae; genus Pachypanchax; species Pachypanchax playfairii. Next base: position 279,121 of record SSNP01000131.1, read on the forward strand.
CAGTGATTTAAAAATGGTAAATGGTATAGCACCTGTCAAGTCAAAGCACACAAAGCTCTTCACACTACAGTTTGTCATTCGAACACATTCAGTGGTGATAAACTACACACATACAGCAATTTAGCCACAGCTGTCCTAGGACACACTGACAGAGGCAAGGCTGCCAGGCACCACTGGACCCTCTGACCACCACCAAACAGGCAGGGTGGGTGAAGGGCCTTGCCCAGGGACACAACAGCAATCTTTTTCTGGAGGGAGCAGGATTTCAACCAGCAACCTATAGAACCTATAATGCAGCTTTGAATCTCATGCCTAAGCCGTTTCAGTCTAGGTCCCACATGCCTGCATCTAATCAACACAACGACTCACTCTCAATGGAGGCCAACGACCCCCCAGGGGAGGGAGAGGCGGGATACTCAGAGTAGTCTCGACTCATTAAACAACAGAACTACATCTTATAAGGTTGATTCTCCCATATTCCAGTTAGAACTGACAAAGCTCCTCGGATGAGAAGCGAAACGTCTTCAAGTAACTAAAGAGTCCTGTTGCCTTCATTTGAACCCTTGGATTACGATGACCTGGATGACTGAGAACCTTCACCAGCATTTGAACCAGTGACTTTCTGGTTACTAGATGACCTCCTGAGCTACAACCAGACATTCTTCATTTCACAGTAGCATCTATTTATTCTGTTTAATTCCATGATAATCTCTACATTTTTCATCTAAATGCTCCAGATGATCAACATCTTGTCCTTGTGTTCATTTCTTTTTTTTACCACCATACTTCATTCAAAATGAAATTGGTGCATACATGCTGTTGTTAAGGCCACCTCATTTTGCCTCAACATGCTCTTGACTAAATGTCTAATGCTGTTGTAACAGTGAATCCCCCTTTGGATAGAGAATAATCAAAAAGCAGACAGCAAGAATTTAAGACATGCTGATGGGAAATTGTATTCCTGAAAAAGGAGGACAAGTACAGATCGTGTCAGGGACAGATGGATGTTTGGTTTATGTAAGAAATGGGTTAAAGGATTCACCAGGGAGGACAGAAGAAATGAGGTATTGTACCACGGTGTAATTTTTCAACTGGACCATACAAAAGCTCAAATATGGAAGATGCAGTTCTAAAGGGTTTCAGAAGCATTAAAAGGATACAATTTCTATTTTTTTTTTCCTTTTTCATAGGTAGTAAAAGGAACTAAGGTTAGCATCCATTTGCTGATACAGAGTTGAGCATTTTGTCCTTATTTCTAACCCGCACCATCAATAGCTGTACTCTATTCAAGCTAACAGTGATAGGGTAGTATTTTCAGACTGCACTGAAGCTGCTTTGGCAACAGAGTTCTGCAGACAGGTGTATAGAGTTCACATATATAGAAATGTGAGGATGAATAGATTGAGATGAATGGAGTAAGAGAGGATAGCTTACTGTCAGGAACTGTCTGGAGAAAGCCTTGGTCTTCTTTCTGTCTGAGATATGTTGATCATAGACTACGTAGCTGATGTGGGATCAAAGGCTTTGTCAGTCAAAGACCCTTGACTCCATCTCCACAGAGCCAACAACAGGTACTCAGAGAGGGATGGTCATGGAATAATTTATGATCAGAGACACTAACCCTCAGATTCACTCCCTGACTGGAATAAGATGGTGGGGTCAAAGGTTTCAGAGCTACAAAGCCACTATTCAGCTAATAATGCTATACTCTTTTTTTATTTTATCATAAATTTTAAAACCTGAAATAAACAGATATAGACACAGTCATCTTCTTTTTTCTTTTCTGTAGGCTCTTTTTTTGTCTCTTATTAAGAAGTTTTGCTTGTCAGATGTTTAATATGATTTAAATTCCTTAAATACCTTTTTATCACCATCTTTGGACTTCAAATCATTTTAATAAACATTAGGATTGATATTTATTGATTCCTGCACTTTTTTTATATTTGGAATCTGTTATTTTATAAATACATGTTTTAAGCATGTTATTTTTCTTGATCTATTTTCAATGTTGCATTCGATATTTATTTTTAAATTGATTTAAACTGATTCTTCTTTTCCTAACTTTTAAGCATCAAGTTAGTTTCCCAAATTTGTGTTATATAATTGCTGTTGCATACAATTTAAAGTCTAGCAAGTGGTCATTTATCACATTAAATATTTATATTCATTTCTACTGACACAGGCATTAATATTTTATTTAAGCATCTCCATTTTGTATTCATTTAAACTTATACTTTTGTCTTTTTCTGCTACTTTTTTCTTCTTAACGCTTTTGAAAGAAACAAACTATAATCAAATCTTCAACAGAATTAAATTTAAATTCAATCCACATCACTGATATTAGTTTTATTTCAAAAAGGTCCATACCTTTGTCTAGATGTCATTTTACTGTGTTTTGAAAGTGGATAATTGATTTTTTGCAGTTTACTAAATTAATTGCAACTTCTTAACCATTTTTCTGTAAAACTGTTAAACAGTAAATATCCCGTATCCATCTTTTTTGTACTAGTGTTTAGTTTTGGATTTTAATGCTCTCACAAGATTGCTTTTTAGCAATGTAAGAAATATCCTAGATTAACACTGAGCAATGACTTTTTTTTTCAAATAAAATGTATGCAGTTAGCAAACTTTGAGATCATCTTTACCAGGAGTCCACTTTAGAGAGGCCATTCCATTAAAAACTGTTTTTCTGAGGTTTCTGTTGAATATTTTAGCTCTACAGGTGTTCTTACCTTCATAGTGGGTGTGAAAACAGGTCAACAACTTCTCTTTCAGTTTTTATCTCTCAAACTACACAGGTGGTGATAACACCCAAGTTTTCCTGAGTTCGAATGGCCATAACTTGTTTCGTCACAACTCCTTTGTTTGTTAGTATTCATCAGCTCCCGCAGTTGAAACCACGCCTAACATGCTGCTGGCTAAAAGCTGTAGCATAAGACGTATCAAACAGGAAGAGACTACGTGTGCTGTTGCCATGTGCAGCGGGGCAGAAAACAGTATGCCTTGCTCTTATAGGCTAGTTTGTTAGCCAATCAGAGTCCAGCAAATTTGCAAAATAAATATTATTGAGTTGCAGCCCGAAGCCGGACTAAGCCAGCTGAATCTTCATGCAGACAGATTGAAAGGTCTGTAAATCAGTGTTTCCTAATGTTTTTTAGATATAAAATGTTTCATATTGCAGGTTAATACTTCAGAAATAATCACAAAGTCAAGAAATTTGTGTGAAATAGCCTCTTTAAAACTGTGGAGGTTTGTCGCTAGACACTAAACTATATAATTATTCACACAGTCACATTTTGGTTAATTTTCAACCAATTTGTCCGAGTTTCTTAGGTAGCTTCTGACTAACAAGTCAACAGAAAGTTATTTCACATTGTTCTATTACAGCTTCAAAATTTAGTACCAAGCCAAAACAGTTTACTCAGCTATCACTGATTAATATTTGCCCTGTGATGGAGTGGGGCCCGTCCAGGTTTTACCCCTCTGCAGACAGACTCAAGCTCCTATGACCTTAACAGGATCACTAGAAGGATGTTCATAGTGTTAGCTTAACACTGACAAAAGACCAGGTGCCCTAAAAGAAACTCCCTCTATAACCAGACCGGAAAGGGGCTTCTTCTAGGTACAATACCAACATTAATCCAGGGTGAAAAGTGAAACATGCATGTTGGCGTTTGTAGCTTTTTATTTCACCAATGCTGAAAATGTAGCTCACATGGATTTCATGTTTAGAGTTTTGTGTGCAGTTGTTGGACAATCACAATTAAATTTGGCCTAATTGTTGATGCAGTTTTTCATTTAATATGGTCTGAGTTTATTGGATGTATGTGGGATTTGGTTGATTATGCATTGAGTTTTATTGTGAAAAGGATTTGGTCAATTTTAGATAGATTTTGACTAATTGAGGATGAAGTTTGATTGGTTGTGGACAAGAGTTGACAGGAGTACTGTTGGGTTTGATTTGTGGCAAGAGTTTATTTGAGCCTAATTTGGGCTTCTCTTTTTATGGCTGGGTTTTCCCTAGTTGTAGGTAGGCTCTGGCCTATTGCAGGTTGATTTAGACTAATTTTGAGTGGATAGCTTCTTTTTGTTGAGACCAGACAAATGTTGAATTGTTGACATATTGCTTTTACAGGTACAGACATAATGACACTATAAGTTTTCTGGTCATTTCCTCTGGCCTCTGTATGGCCACTGTCATCACCTATCCCATTAGGTATTAAATAGGCTGTGTGAAGGTGCCAACGACTCTTTATGAAACACTTCTCAACACACTCTGCTGTAATATAAATCTCAACATACTGCTGTGGCTGTAAGATGTGAGGCCTTATTATGAAGCAAAGCACATATATGGGTGTTAAAATGTAAACTATGAGGTGTGCAGTGGAGGTGTTATTGTAAACTATAAAACTAACATATTAAATTGTTCGAACATTTATAATCAGCACAGAAATTTAGTATGAAGACATAAAAACAGAAGATCAAAAATGGAGAATTGTTGATGTTGACATTAGGAAAAAAAAAAAACTCTTTTTCCGGGAATCCATATTATGCATGTGTTGTATTTTTTGAAATATGTTTTAGAATCTACAGCATGCATATTATATAACTTTTGAAGATATTCATATTCTTGTCTTACTTTTTTATTTTTAGACACTTGCTTAAATCATGTTGGAATAAACCCAGTTTACATGGAATGTGTCTACTTTGGCAATACAATTTGATAATTGTTATGAATTTTAGTGAGCTGAGTTCAGATTTAACTATTAAAAGTTTGTGCCTTTTGAAAGATAACTTTAATATACTTTAAGCTAGAATTATATATAAAGTACTATTTGAGTCACATTACATTGGATCAACATGAAATGCCTGAGTTTTTTGGTATCCTTTACAATTCTGGCAAAATTACAGTAAAATGTAATAAAGTTATGGCCAGTTTCTGGATTATAAAAAGTTAGGGATAGTTGGCTTTTTGATAGTAGGGCATTCAAGTAGAAACATGCAATAGTGATTTCTTCATCTCAAACAATGTATTGTAACAAAAGCCAACAACAGGGGTGAGTACACCAGAAAAAATGTCAGTGTCTCAGTAGCATGTCATGTACCTTTGAGCATCAAGTACAGCTTGACAATGGCTTCTTTTGATGTTCACATGTCAACTTATTTTCCCTACTATTCTTGAAGGTAAGCCCTCAAGTCATTGAGGTTCTGAGTTAGCTCAGCCGATCCAGAGGCTCAGTTGATCCAATAGGTTTTCTAGATTTCAGGTCTGGACAGAGTGTAGGCCACTTAATTTATGGTACTCCAGTCTACAGCAGTCATTCCCTAAAGATGTGACCTTGTTGAGCTTGATTGGTATTTCTGTAAAGTGCCCTTGAAATTACTTTTGTGCTGAACTGGCAATTTCTAAATAAACATGAATTGAATTGAATTGAGAGCAGTTCTGTATTGACTAGACATACTGCCCACACTCTAACACCACCACCAAGGGCTCGTCTGGAGATGACGGTGGCTGATGCATACTGTTCTCCTTTAACTTTCCAATGTCTTTGAAGTTGAGTAGACATGATGGCTGCCAATCAACTTTCATCAGATAACAGTACTGAGGCCCACTGGTCTTTGTCTTCCAGCTTAAATGCTCTGTGGCACATATACAATGATGTTGCCTATGCCTGGTGGTGTGGTCTGATACCCTTGCAGGTTGTCTAGCATGCAGGCCATTCTGATATAAATGGTTTCAAACAGTCTGGTGTAACACTTGACGTCCTCTTCTCTCAAGTCATTTAAATATGCCACTCATTTAAGTATGATTGGAATTTAGTGATATTCATCAGCTGGATCTGTAGGGCAGTGTTCACAATTAAGTGCGCATCAGTGGGGGATGTAGCCAAAGTACGTCCACCTATAGGTCTTTCTGTGACTCTTCCAGTCTGTTTTTATTTCTGTTGCAACTTGCTGATGACACTCTGTGACACGCTAACACTGTTCACCCTGAAATTTTAACATCCACCCCCCCATTCATTTACATAAGATGATACAGGTTTTACAACAGTTCACCAACTATGAAGCTTTGAAACAACTGGTTCTCTACTTTTTACAACTCATTTTTAAAATTATAGCATGTATGGCTTGTAGCAAGATATAAAATAAATACAAAATATTTCCTTCACACATCATTGGCCATCTGCTGACTGTGCATCAATACTGAGTTTATAGAAAAATATGCTTTCATATAGTTTTGGCAAATTTAGCAATAAAAATATTAAATCAAGGTCAACATGATGATAATGACGGTCTGATGATCAGTTCAGTACAGTCTGCTGTTGATGCCATAGCTGATTGTTTGTCTGAAAACTTTCTTGTACCAGTAATCAAAGAGAAAATGTTCTGTGATCTTTTATCTGTTATGAGCACCTGAGCAGAGCATCTGCATTAAAACTGATTAATTTGTGCCAATATCAGACATGTGAACAAGTTTCACTTATAACTGGATTGCAATTTTCATCCCAAGAGGATTTTCCTAGAAGTATTTGTGAAAAAAATATGATTTTTAACAATTGTTTGCAATTTTGATCTGTCACACTGACTGTGTGCTTGTGTAAAGGGAGAATAGCAGTGAGGACAGGACACATCCCTGGAGGGCGCCAGTGCTGATGGTCTTTGTGCTGGATGTTATTTTCCCCAGCCCCACCTGCTACTGTCAGAAAATTTGTGATCCACTGACAGGTGGAGGCTGGGACAGAGATCAGGAACAATTTAGAGTGGAGGACCTCTGGAATAATAAGAATAATAACAAAGAGGCGGCTGTGGCTCATTGGTTAGAGCAGTCCTCTTCCAATCAGAAGGTTGGTGGATCAATCCCAGTTTCCACCACCAGGTCGAAGTGTCCTTAGGCAAGACAGTGAACCCCATGTAGCCCCTCGATTTACATATCAGGTTGTGTGAAAGACTGATTGTAAAACTTGTAGTGTAAAAAGGTTTGATTTGAGTGGTATGAATGATTAGAAAAGCGCTACACAAATACAAGACATTTACCATTTACATAATAGTGTTAAATGCTGAGCTGAAGTCCACAAACAGTATCCTGGTATAAGTCCCTGCAGGGTCAAGGTGTTGCAGGATGTAATGCAGTCCCATGTTGACTCCATCATCCACTTACCTGCTTGCCCTGGAGAGTTGGGTGGGGCAGTGGTGGTGGAGAACAATGAGTGATATCCATACAGGTGTAAGTTGTGAACAACAATTTATCAAAGCTACATTAGAACATTCATCCTGCCATAACTTGATTCCCCTTCAGACTGGGGGAGGACTCCTATAGTTGGTTGTTATTTTTATTGTTGGCTAAGAAGTTGGCCTTCAGCTTTTCAACATAGTATTTCTTTTGCTGCTCTTTTTTCTTGCCCATCTTTTAGATGGAGTCTGTTACCACAGCTGTATGCATTTTCTTTGATTTGTCTAAGCCAGCTCAATTTGGGGTTCGTGCAGAAGGTTTTGGCTGGCACACACAATTTTGTGTAACAGGTCATAGTGTCAGTGAGTTCATCCAGTTTTGATGCAGCAGCTTTGAAAACAACCCAGTCCGTGCAGTCAAAGCAGGAACGAAGTGGGTGACCTCAAGGAATACCAAAAACCTACTGGAAAGATCACTCATCCCTTCTGGTCTGGGAATGCCCCAAAATTCTCCAGTCTCTGTGACTGGATGTCATATATGCAGAAAAAATTAAGCAAAAAAAAAAAAAAAAGAGTAAATAGCTTGAGTGAAAAAGTGAATAAAAATTGTTCTTATACTTTTATGATGACAGATAGGCTGTTTATGTTTAAAATTAAATTGGTACATATGTTGTTCCAACAAGCCTTTATGCTGTATTTAAACTTTTATTAAGGTCAGTCTTTGACGAAAGTGGCTACACTGGTTTCCTGAGGTGAGCATTTTTACTTACAATAAGGTGATTATATTGTGCTGCTTTTAAAACTGCATAGTTTAGCTGAAGGTTCTGGGGAAGTTGTAAAAATAATTGACATTTCTTCTTTGCCCTACAGTTTTATTGTAAAGGTTGTGCAAAGTTGTATGATGCAACAACAGTTTTGTTACAGAAAATGACTTCTGATATTTCCTACAGTGCGTACTGCTAATTTGTGCTGATTCAGCATGTTAGTATTGGAAGCAAATTCTTTAGTGCTAACAATAGATTTGTCATATTTACCTGGTTTGCAGAAGGGGTATTTCATGAAATAGCAATGAATGTTTGGTTTGACAGCTATCGTAGACAAATAATAAGATCCAAATATATATTTTTTTATTTGTAATTTTTTAGTTTGCTGATTTGTTTTGTACTCAAAAGGATTCAGATAAATACAATTAAAATCAGGGTATCACTGTACCAACAAAATAAACTGCTGTAATATATTAAAAATATTTCTTCCAGATATTTTACAATATTGAATTTTTGAGTTAATATTCTAAAACTTTATTTGTTTATTTTTACATTGATGTACATAAAGTTAAGCTAAAGACTAACTAGATTAATGTTATTTTTGTTAAGAATTTGAGTTCAAATGCATCAAGATAAACTGAGAAGGCAGTTATGAATAATGTTTATTGTACAGGAGTTGAAGATAGGTCAGATCTGGGTATGAACCAAAGCAAACAGGGTAAACATTCAGTGGATAGTAGATGATAGGCATGATCTGTAGAATTTTTTTTCTCGATATTATGCTTTTTAAAAATAAAATAATACCAAATTAGAGATCTAAACAACCATAATTCCATCTATGATTTATTTTTATTTTAAAAAGTTATTGATCCTTTTTAATTTTTTTGATGGTGTTCCAAACTTGTAGTACTTTTTTCCACCACTAGAGTGAATAGAAGCTGGTTTTTGGTCGAGCTCCTGATCTGCTGCTCAAGGCTCATTCAAGGACATTGGCTGTGTCCAAATTCAGGGTCTGCATACTACTAAGAGTCCCTCCTTACCGATCCAAAGACGACGGAGCGCAAAAACTGGAAGTAAGTGTCTTATGAATCTGGACGCTTCTACCCTTCCTTCTGTTCTCGCTCTTAATCTCTGCACATGTCCGGTCACCTAGCAGCCATGACAATGCTAAACAAAATCAGTAAAAATGGAGCGTGAACGAGGTGTCGTTCTTCTCACGTTTATTCGGCATTTACTTATTAAAATGTTGTCCTGTGTTCTGTACATAGTTTTATTTCTGTATATTGTTGAGTTTTATATCGTAAACATTTCCTACAAGTCATTAAACACCTCTAATTATATATTATTATAAGTTCATTTTCTTGTTCATAAACAATCTATACTATAAAAAAATAAGGGAAATAAAAAGTAAACACAATGAATTATGACAAGTATCTCTTTCAGACAGTTTATTCTGAATAGGTTTATAACATAACAAAACCAAAAACTTTATGAGAGCTCTTGATCCGTGTCCTCCTCTTCCTACTGCTGCCCCTGGCTGAGAATAGGATTTATAAATAGATTTATTCTTGAACTTCACCCTACAGGTTGCTCCGGCGCTCGATACAAGTGTTTCTCTGCTTTTTCATCCCTAAAACATATTTGAAAAAGCCAAAATCACTAACAAGAAATTACCTGTTTGTGTAAATACTTACACAGGAGGTACGAACGGGAATGTTTTTTGAGATGTAAACATACAATAAAAACATGCTTAACGCTAAAACCAAAGACCTAAGTAGACCACCGCTGTAAGAATTTACTTTTTTCTTTCCGCTAGTTTTTTAAAACTTACATCTGAATCGAAACTCCTCTCCCTCTGCGCTATCACTCGCTTCATCCGTCATTGGTTTAACTCTCTGCCGAATTGCCGAAAAGAATTGTGGGATATGTAGAATGTGAAATGATACACCAGACCCATCCCTAAAATTCGGAGAAAAATAGTACACATTTTGAGGAAGTATTTGAAGAATCCTTGGAATTTGGATAGTTCTCGTCGCGGCCGTGTGACGTAACATCCTTAAAATATGACCTTAAAAGAATGCAGACCCTGAATTTGGATACAGCCATTGATTCTCTTGAACTCTGCCGCTCTGTGAGACGGAGTGAGGAATAATACTCACTTCTGCCACCCTGTGGTGGTTAGTGGAAGTGACAGGGTTGTGATTTTGCTCATTACTATCACCTGGTGTTGGAAATAAAAGCCAATAAAAGATTCACAGTCCAGATGCAGGTTAAAGTTGAGTAATCCAAAAGACAGGGTTTAAAATCCAACAAGAAATAGACAGACATGGTCAGGAACAGTCCAGGGTCGAGAACACAGATGATCAAACAGACAGAATTAGGACAGACGCAGGTTTGGAGACACTAAAGGCCTACTACAAATGAGCAATGACCACATAACACACATGGATTTAATACTAGTTTACCTAAACGCTATGAAAATATTATAAAAATCCATCCAATTTTACTGTGACATCAACATTCTTACCCTCCCTTATAGTCATGTGATTTTGGGTAAAATTGGCTGCAATAGGTTTCCTCAGTGAGGCTTCAGTCTTATAGGAAGGATGAGGCGCTCTGTCATTAACTGACTTATTATCGACTTATTTCTTGCCATTTTCTTATTACCGTTACATTTCTTCTTACGTTATTGTGTACTTTTAAAGAGCTGATGGATCTGATCTTATCTTATCTTATCTTATCTTATCTTATCTTATCTTATCTTATCTTATCTTATCTTATCTTATCTTATCTTATCTTTCAGGAGTATCTAGAAGCAAAGCTGTTTCTCCTCCACATTGAAAGGAGTCAGATAAGGTGGTTTGAGCATTTGATTTGAATGCCTCCTGGTTTTCATGTCCTAGAGGTGTTTCTTGTCCTGCTGAAAGGGTAGACCCAGAACCTGCTGGACAGATTAGGGATGTCCCCTCTGGCCTGGAAATGCACTGGGGTTCCCAAGCAACATTTTCCAGGCTGAGCTGGAAAGAAAAAATGTCTTGGCGTCACTTTGACAGCTGTCAAATGTATGATTCAACCTTATATTAGGAAGTAAATATGGGACAGATGGGCAAATATATAAAATAGATACATAAAAATACATACATACTTACATTACTAAACATACTTATTATCTAATTAAACCAGAGATGAGATGTCTTCTTTTTCCTGTGGTGAGATAAAACTATTACTTTACTATTCTTACTTGTGAAGAGCTTGTGTCAGATTGTTTGCAAATCAGGTTCTAAAGATGAGGTTGATATGTATGTTGTTTATATGCCCCATATGTCATTAAGTCTATAACGTGAACTTTTTCTAGTTAAGCATGTGCGTTTCATTGCTTCAATCTGTTGTCGCACTGTTTTTATCCATTTTCTTGAGTGTCTTCCATCCCCATGTTTTAAACATTTCCAGAAAATTGAAGCAGTTTGAGAATCTGAGATTGCTCATGAGCGAGTAGGCAGCAGAGTGAAAAACAGACAAGCCAAGATCTGCTGAAAAGGATTATGGAATACTGAGCTATTGTTTGTCAGGGGCATCAGAGTGCATGTGTGTATAATCCAGTTGCAAACTTAGCTATGCCAACTGTTATTCACAGCAGTTCTGGGGTCTAATGTTGTGCTTACTTATGCTTTTGTTATTGCTCATCTACCCCTTTTAAACAACAATCATCATCATAAAATATTGTGTGGTTGTGGTTTTTTTAGTACTAAATAATCTATAGTTCTCTCAATAAATATTACACAACTAAAAATAACCAGAAAATTAAAAAAATAGATTGCAGTTCATAACGAGGTATATTCAAATACTTCCAAAATGATAAATAACTGTCATTTGCAGTGTGATGAGACGTACTATTACAACAGTGTTTAATATCAGCACTTCTCTTGACTAATCTATTTAATATAAATTTAGCAGATTGAGAGGTTAAAGGTTAATGAAACATTTGAAGGTAGATGCTCTTACCCTAATGCCCAAAGGTGTTACTCAGCGCACTCAACAATGCATTTTGTTAGGTTTAGTGTGCATTATACTCTGCACAGACAGACTATACATAGCCTGATGGTGTAGCTTTATGGCCTTCCATCAAAGCACTTTACCTCGTTAAAAGATTCTGCTCAATTATTAATCAGCTTCAAAGGAAACGATCAGTCGGTTGAGCAGCTCCCTCACCTTGGTTCCTGACAAGGCTACAGCTTCCATGAAGTCATGTTTCCCTCTTTCATTAATTTGTTCTCAGTGCTTCTAACCAACATTCACTGGGTCTGAAAAGTCAAATGGCAATTATGTTGAAATGTAATGTCAACCCTCGTGTCAGCCTTGATCATCTGACTTCAAATAAATAGTGTTTGTTATGTTTCTTTATGAAACCTGTTTTCCACACGTGGAAAAGAAATTGATCTGTGTAAGTGATGACTGCCCTCTGCTCCTGATCCATGAGTTACTCTGCTGTAGACGAAAAATATCATGGTGACGGTGAATGCTGAGAGATCTGACCCATCGCTTGACATCAAGATGATTGGTGTATTTCTCCAGTTCCAGGTTTCCAGAAAGTGTTATTAGTGATTGTTCATATCTTGTTTTTATACCCCTCTAAATACCTCAAGTATCTCCTGTCTCATGTTGTTGATTTTTCTCCTGAACACTTCCAAAGACAAACTAAGTAAACGCAAACCTACGCAAATAATATCATTCTGTTATGGTTAATATTTACTACACAGCTGCTATAACTAAATACGTGATAGATTAGGACTGATCTATGAGATATTTAATGATCAGTATTCCATAAATGTATGAGAACCTATGGGCGGCTGTGGCTCAAGCGGTAGCCTGGTAACCGGAAGGTCACTGGTTCGAATCCCTGTTCCGCCTGGAGAAAAAGATCGCCTGGCCGTTGTGTCCTTGAGCAAGACAATTAATCTACTTTGCCTGTTTGGTGGTGGTTGGAGGATCCGGCGGCGCTGGTGTATTTTAGCCTCGTCAGTGTGTGTCCCAGGACAGCTGTGGCTACAACATCTGTGTCAGGACTTGGGGTTTTGGTTGTTTTATTGTGTTCTGTACTTTGGGGGTTTTTCAGTAGTTGTTTGTCCTTTTGTTCTCATTCGGTGTCTTAGGTCATGTTATGCTTTTATTTTCCTTAGTCATCTAGTTTCCTGTTTTGCTTTTATTTTGGTTATGTCTATACTTCCTGTTCTCCTCATGTGTCATTCAGTATCTTGTCAGTTCAGCTTGTCTCTTCAGTCTAGTGTTTTTCCGTTCAGGGGTTTCTTGTTTCTGTGATTAGTTCCTGTGTTTGTTTCTCCCCATGTCCTCAGATGTTTTGAGTTTGTAATCAGTTATTATTAGGGTTTTTGTATTTAAGTCTCATGTGTTTGTTAGTCACTGTCGGTTTGTTCTTAATCACTCGTAGTTGTAGTCCCTGTCTCTGTTCTTAGTTCCCAGTCTCAGCTCTTAGTATTGTTTATCTCAGTTTTCAGTTTATCTTAGTCTCGGCCTCTCCTTTTGTCTCGTTTTGTTTTGGATTCACCGCCTCTTCCCCTCTTGTAAGTTTATTTGCTGCCACGTCGGCATTTTACTTTCTATTTTATTAAAACCTTCTGTTGCTCTTTAAACCCATTCAGTTGTGTTTTCCCCCACACTCACTGCACCTGGGTCCTACATTACCACCTCCATCAAAACCTAACAAGTGTAGTTTACCCCCACCAACATGTGAGTGTGTTTGAATGGGTGAATGACATACTGTAGTGTGAAGCACTTTGGGGATTGTAGGACCTGAGTAAAGCGCTATACAAGTACACACCATTTACCACCTATGCTGAAAAGACATTATTTTTGAACATTTTTCATTGTTTAATACCTAAAAGGCTTCCTTTGTACAAGTAATCAAAAAGTTGCTTGGAAACTTCCTTCTAGCATACTTTATCTCTGTTTCATTCAAAAATACTCAATCAAAACTCATGTTGCTCAAAGGACGCTCTCAAATGAAATGTAGATTTGTTGGAACAACATTTACCCAGTAACCTTAAAATGAGCTGGTGGAAAATGGTTAGGGTGACTGAAGAGAACAGATCATACACAATGGCTAAAACTACATGAGCAAAGCAAAGGTCTTCACTGCATTGATGTCCAGTTCAGTTCCTCGAGGGCTTTCCTCATGCGTGTTTTAAAGGGGTTATGACATCAAAATGCACTTTTTTGAGTTTTTTGGGGTATATCATGATGTGTTGTGCACTGATGAGGCCGTGTGAACGTCCAAAGCGAGTATCAAAGTTCCCGTTTGTGGGCGGTCCGCTTTGTTTCATATTTAAAAAACGGTTAAATCGGAAAGCACCATTTTTTCCTACGTGGCATTTCATCCTACGTATTTCATAGCGTCCAATAAAAGTGCACAGTGAAGTAAACAGTCAAACCCCCCACCCCCAGCCCATACACCGGTAGCTGCGTTGCGCTAGCTTGTGCTCCTGCTCTTGAGAAGAGATGACTACGCAAACGGGGACCTGTTGTGTCCAAGGATGCTCAACCCATGCTGGAAGTTTACACTCACTCCCGAAGGATGAAAAAAACAAGAGAAGAGTGGCTGAAGTTCATTTATGGAGAAGTGCCACGCAGTTATAACCTCAATTAGAAAATATGTTCAGCTCACTTCACGGAGGACTGCTTCCATAACTTGGGTGAATTCAAGTTGGGATTGTCAAAGAAACTGATTTTAATTAAAAATTCTTTACCAACCCTGAAGGAGGCGACCACATCGTCAATACCGTAAGTTTATTTATTTAATAAAATGCTGCCTTGCCTGATAAACGTTTGTTCGTGGTCTGAAGAGTTCATGATACTAGCATGTGATAGCCGCTCTAGCAACAATGTCCGTGAGCAACAGGTTTATCATACCATATTGTGAATCTGTTTTCATTGATAACATCTGACAGCACTGTTTATTCGCTCATGTGATTAGTTGAGTTTTATGTGTTCACCCCTCCGTCTTCCTCAGAAGACGTTTCAGGCTCGAACATATACGGTTGTAAACGTCCACTCGCCATGTTACTGGACTGTTGACGGAGCCGAGAAGAAAGGCTTGCTGCGGGCAACGGTTGTAACCAATCAGAGCGAAGTCAGCCAGGGAGACCCACATATCATTAACGAAAGGAACCGTGTTGCTGAGAAGAGGATTCTGACCTGCCCATACACCCCCGCCGTGNTTAGTTTTTTAATCAAATTCTTTTGAGAGTTGACATATGCGGGCATATCTACTACATGACATAGCTTTACGCCAGTTTACACAGTGATGTCATCACACCTTTAAACGAATTTCTGTTTCAACACACCTCAATTGAAACAAGTGGTGGTTTGCTCTTTGTGTCCAAACTTTTGGTCTGTACTGTATACACACACACACACACACACACACACACACACACACACACACACACACACACACAAGTGTGTTTTGTTATCCTTATGGGGACCGTCCATTGACTTCCATTGATTTTGGTAACTAGATTTATACCTAACCCAAACCCTTTTCCTAACCTTAACCATTACTGATCTATAACTAACCCTAAGACTAACTAAAACTCTATTCACACCATACCTATAAACCTAACCCCTAACCCTAAAAAGGGGAGTCCCCCCCATGGGGACCAGGCTTCGGTCCCCACAAGAACCCTCGGATCCCAGAAAGATAGTAAAAGTCAGGAAACGGGTCCCCAGGATGTCAGAAATACAAACCCACACACACACACACACACACACACACACACACACACACACACACACACACATATATTTGTACTCTAAGATTGTTCTTTAAAGTTTGACTATGGGACTTGTGGACTGGGTCCCACAGACTGATTAAGACTGTGGGCCCATTAAGATTGACTTTAAATGCTTGTCTTCTGACTGATTCTTAGTTAATTGGATGCAAGAATCTATTTAGTGACACATTTTAATGTGATTTAATGCAAGCTGGTCCCAGGAGTTCCCTTGATGCAGGAATCCTCTAAAATGCTGAGAGATTTCTCTGCTGTGGTTAAGACTGAACATTATAAATGTCCTGCTGTCTTGTAATATCTGAATTACACACTTCACAAGTTGTTTGGTTTTTCTCTATCAACACAAAAATTGGTTATAGAACCAATGTGCAATGTATTTATCTATTCCGCACCACTAGCTGCAAACTTAAACTTCCATGTCAAAAAATAAAATATTATCTTTAACAGCATCATTAGTATTAGCCTTCAATATGATGGTTGATATTGATGGCTAATACTAATGTTACATTAGATTTGTCCCACATTTAATATTAATGACTACAATATATTTTATTGCTGCAGCTTTGAGATGACGTTTGAGCACATACTCATTTTAGAAATATTGGATTAACTATGTATTAATATACTTGTTTTCTTAAACACTTTT
Organism: Pachypanchax playfairii; assembly: GCA_006937955.1. Classification (NCBI taxonomy): domain Eukaryota; kingdom Metazoa; phylum Chordata; class Actinopteri; order Cyprinodontiformes; family Aplocheilidae; genus Pachypanchax; species Pachypanchax playfairii. The sequence continues at coordinate 295,506 of SSNP01000131.1, forward strand.
AGTTATTCTGTCTGTAAGCTCTGCAGCATCTATGGTATGTAGATTGCAATTACAAAAAGGGTTTAAATTGGGATTTGCTAATTAGTAGAAATGTAACGTTGGGGTAGTGTTTATTTTGGGTTGTCAGGTGGTGACTGTTTCTGAAAGTCACTAAAGTCATTCACTAAAGTTGCAGCTTTAGTCACTTTGAATAATAATTCCAATTTTGGCATATACTCCGTTTTTCCCCATAGCATTATTAAACTGGCATGAAATTTGTTTTTGCTGTCACAAAATGCAAACTAAATCAATAGAAGATCTTCATGTTGTCTTTGTCCCTTTAGGGCAACAATGCAATGCATCTACTATCCTGAACTTACAGTAGTATGCACAAGCTCACCAGTAGGTAGAGCTCCAACTGAGGGAGAAGGATGCCCATATGGATGTGTATGGCTGAGAAAAGACCTAACATTATATTTATGTTAGAAATAGAAGAAAGGGAGGGAAGGGAGCATGCTTAGAGTTTAAGTTATTTTAGGCTAAGTTCTTTTAAGTTCTGTTAGAGACTCATAAAAACAAACAAGTGAACAAAAAGCGGAATATATGACTGTCGAGTGATTGGCTTAAAGTAAACAGGAGACCTCCATAAAGACTCAGTTAGGTTTATGATTAAATGTGTCAAGATGCTGCCACAGACCTACCCTGCACACCAAGAACAGCACAAAGAATGACATGCTGCCCTCTCTGCACTGCACAGTTTGTAACAGGTAGTAATGTCAAATTCCCAAATAAACCAGCTCTAAGAACCGGCTCTTTGTAACAAACAAGAAGAGGCAGCTCCTGCCAAGGAGAACCAAAGCTTCAGCTGCTCCTAACAGCTGCTCCCTGGCATTTCATTTTGATGATCCTACTATATGATCAATCTCATGCAAAGACAGAATATGATCTTATGTAAATGAAAAAAAAGGGGGCAGACGCTTCAAAGACTGAGTTTGGTGGTTCAGGCCAGATACTACATGGAGTGATTGAGACATTACAAGTAAGATTTAAAACTGAAAATGAAACAAAACATTATGAATAAAAATAGCAAAAAAAAAAAAAAAAAGATAACTTTTAAGAAAACTAAGAGTTAAAAAAAAAAACTTTCCAAAAATACAAACCATTCATAATTGCTAAATTTGATGCTAAAATGTTTGGTTCTAAATAATATTAAATGAAGATTCATGTGGGAGCAGTAAGAGATTTCTCTTCTAAGGTAATTGAGTCAAAAGAGACAAATCTTTGAAAACAGACAGACTTGCTATCACCAGTAGCAGCACATCGCAACTCTGCCACATACCACATAACTTACATATGAATGGGTTGGAAGTGGTGAGCACAGCACATGAAAGGTGTTTCCCATGATGCTGTATCATCTTACATGCAGGGGCTCAGCCTCAGACACCCTGAACTAGGGCTGAACAATTTTGATAAATAATCTAATTGTGATTTTTTTCCTAAATATTGCAATTGCGATTTAAATTGCAGTATTTTCTCAATGAGCTTTTCTTGTGTATTTTTCAACTACTTCAAGCAAAAATCTACGTATATATTATAAACAATATGTGGGTCATTATACATGAATCATTCTTGTAGGCTAGAATTGTGTTAATGTTAAATGTTAATAATATATGGTCGTGTGGTGGTTCTTCAGAGGTTGAAAAAGGTTCGTAGTGTTACCTCGTGAGGTAGCAACTGTAGAAAGGGAGGTTCTGCACAATACAACGTGACGTTGCACAGCATCTTTTTTAAATCCAAAATAATTCCACACAACTGACGTACTATTCCTCTTTGTTATCAAACTTTGTGCACCGCTAGATTCTGTCTAGCCTGACGCCATTATTGTAGTTTTTGCGTCTACTTCTCTCTGCCTAGTTTGAGCCGTTCACAAATCACGTGACTTTCGTCTTCTTCTGTTGGTGTTTAATGGCGGTTGACAATCAACTTTTTGGGACACTACTGCCACCTACTGGTAAGTAGGTAAAATCGCAGCCTTTGCGGTTTGAAAATCTCATTTTTTCATATCGCAATTTCATTGCATATGCAGTTAATCGTTCAGCCCTACCCTGAACCCAATTTAACCCTGTCAGAAGTTGATATGTATAGTAGTATTGCTTGACTTAGTTGAAAATGAATGAATGAATGAATGAATGAATGAATGAATGAAATAGGATTTTACCCTCATTTTTAAATTTATTTAATTTTTATTAGCGTCAAGAGAGTCCTGTTTAAAAAAGAAGTAATTTTCTCTTCTTTTTCTTTTCTTGTGTGTTAAAGCAGATGAACACCAGTTTCACTCTCATTCTGGTGTATAAAGATCTGTTGTTTCTCCCCTCTTGTCAGTATTCAAGAATAATCACATAACATCCAATGTCTGATATAAAGCCAAGGGCATTTATTTTGTTATAGTCTTTCTGATTATTATTTACGTCTCTTCATTGCAGTCATGCGCTGCATGGCTTCCACTGCAGTCTAGAAGAATTGTAGCTACTTTTGACTGAAGAGTTGCCAGAGCGGCCCTCTGAGCATGGAACAAACTTTTTGTTTGACGCCTCTCTGCCTGCCCTGCTGTCACTTGCAGCTGTGCATTCAGATGCAAGCTGCATATGTGAAGTCAAACTGTGAATCATGAGCACACATTAGGCTACAGCTACAATCGAGGCTTTGGTCTTTGTGTTTATTTTTGTTGTTGTTTATTTGCCCTGGTTTGTCAAAACCTGCTGGATACTCACTCTAACATGGAAAATAAACTGAGAGTCTGTCTTAAACTAGCTCTGTCTTCCTACAAAACCTGAAATTTCTATTGTTTAGATTGACTTACTTGTTGAATGGATTGCTATTAAACACACTCTCAGAAATAGAGGTACGAGACAGGAACATTTTTGTACCTATAGGTACATTTTTTTAAAATGTTCCCTCAAAAGTAAAATATTGTTCTTTAAAAGACCAGAAATGCCCCTTAGAGTGTTCAAATTGATATAAAGTACAAATTTGTACCATTTCAACTGCACCTGCAACCCTGGTCAAGGCTGTTTAATCTAAATTTTATTAAGTTTCATCCATCATTTTCAATATTATGTTTAAGAATGTTGGTTTTAGACTTCAAAACGTGGCATAATTGTACTGTTTGAGTGGAACAACTTCATAGGGTACAAAAATGGACCTGGACTACAGGGTACACCCCCAGCGACAAGAAGGGTACAAATTCTTGTCACTGGGGGTGTACAGTAAACTTACGCCACGTTTTGAAGTCTAAAACCAACATTCTTAAACATAATATTGAAAATGATGGAAGAAACTCAATAAAAGTTAGATTACCAGCCTTGGTCAGGGTTGCAGGTGCAGTTGAAATGGTACAGATTTGTACTTTATATCAATTTGAACCCTCAGAGGGGCATTTTTGACCTTTTATTGTACTTTTGAGGGAACATTTTAAAACAATTTACCTATAAGTACAAAAATGTTCTTGTCTTGTACCTCTATTTCTGAGAGTGCATGATACTGGATCTCAGAAGATCAGACAGTCATTTATACAGTGTATTTACATCATTATCTCATAGTATGTCTGTAAAATCTATTCATTTATTTAATACTATTGATACTTTAAATGTTATTTGCATAAATACCAAGAGGTTTGCATAATTTTGTCACAAAAAGTGGAGGTAAACTGTAAGGTTTATTTTCTGCCAGTCACAGTTCTGAGGAAGACTACTGAGGCATACATGCTGAGAGGCTGAGGTGGGAAAGGCAGGTAGCTTTGGATGGACAGACTGGTAGACAGGCAGGCAAGCAAGCCAAGGAAACACACAAAATACAAGGACTAAGTGTGATTCACGACGGAGCATAACCCAACTGAGCACAACAATCTGGCATCAGATGATAAGAAGTTCCTACCCGTGGTGATGCAGCTGCTTCAGATCACTGCTGAGGAACCAGGACACCACACCCATCAGATCACATGGATGGGCAGAAAATGGAAAAATAATGTTCATAGAAGAAGAGAAAAGGTTAAAATGTGAATGAAGTCTAAAACAATGGCTTCCTTAGAAGTATGCTGAGATTGTTATACTTTTGGTCAAATTGTGGACTTTTGGCCACTTTGATAACATGTTATAGTCAACCAGGTTTCATGACCTTGTTGGAAAAAAACATACAGTGATCCCTTACTTATCATGGTTAATTGGTTTCAGACCCCCGCTATAGGTGAAAATCTGTGAAGTATGAATACCCTATAAACATACATACACACATACATGGACATTGACAAATAATTTAAACATATATATTATATATATTAAACTTAAATCTAATAACACCTTAAATTAGTACATGTATCTTTCACTCTCAGTCTCTCTCATACGATATGGGGTTCTACTCACCGATGAGCTATGGGGGTGCATTTCCGCTAATACACGAGTGAACTCGACAAAAACCGACCCCAAGAAGTGTGGGGAGAGAAACGAACAGCCGAAAGTGCAGTATTTTTGATTTTTTATTTATGGATGAATTATTTTATAAAAATACACAAAGTGGTGAATCTGCAAAAGTCGAACGGCGAAGTAGCGAGGGATCACTGCAATTTATAACATTTTCCAACAAGTCATAATGTCAAAGTTTTGTTGCACCCTTTTTTAAAATACTCCAACTACTACGACTAGTACTGCTACTACTAATAAAAATAAATGTTATTCAATTGAACTCAATAATATTTTATTTGATCCTAGGGGAAAATTAGATGTGCTAATTCATGCTATCTATCTATCTATCTATCTATCTATCTATCTATCTATCTATCTATCTATCTATCTATCTATCTATCTATCTATCTATCTATCTATCTATCTATCTATCTATCTATCTATCTATCTTTTGTTGCAGCTTCCTCTCTGTCAAGGTTGCAAAGGAAAAAAAAGAGAATTGTTGTCACTTGTCAGCTTTTTTCCTTTGATTTTTCCTTCTTTTTTTTTTGATGTGCTGATTGTGCCGACACCATTCCACTTCAGCAGAAGGTGGCATTCACTAAGCTGCTATGTTGATCAAATTCATCCTGAGAGCAAACTGTTTAGCCAAGTCGTGAAAGTGCAAGCGGTGATTTGCAAAGGCTATTTTCCTTAATGGAGTTTTTCATGGGCTGTTTGTCACATGCTGACAAACTGGCTTCAGTTGATCCATTTCCATTTGTACCATCTCAATCATAGACTAAAAAAAAAGCCTCCCACTCAACACTTTTTAAACAATACGATGAATCATAGTTCATCTGACTCTCCTCCACTGCAGATTTTTTTCTTTCTGCCTACATCCTTTCCACTTGCCTTCTTCTCTGCTTCTTTTTAAACTCTGTCACATGCATTTCTAGAGGTGACAGACAACAAATGAGGGCACTCATTTTTTTTGTCAGTTAGAGTATTGCTTTGAATTTTTAATATGCGCCAATACCGCTCTGTCCTCCTTACTGCCTTCCTCTGACTCTGTGCTCTGTTTCCATCATCATACTGTTCACCAGCCACAACTTGAGTTTACACTCAGTTCCACCCGGGACCACAACCCTCAATGTTTTACCTGTTCTGGTGCTTATGTCAAACTGAGGTTGTGTACCTGCATGCATGTGAATAGCAAATACCTCTGCAGTTTGGTCGTGGTCGTTTTGTGCTTGACGGCTTGTGTCAGAAAGGGAAAAAAGGACAGACGGACTCATCAGCAGGAGTGGATTTTTTCATGAAACTAAGTGTTACTGGTGTCATTTGGTCACAATTAGAGTGAGGTGGCATCTTCTTTATGATTCAATTAACCCTTTTTCATATTATAGCCCATGATGTGGCACACTTGTTGGATGACGCATGCTTTAAGTGCAGGATGGTAAAGTGTGTAAAAAATGTCCTTCAAGAAAAAGCAGTTAAAAAATCCAGTGGGATATGTTGTTCCATTTATTGTTGTGAAAATTAGTCCCCTAAAAATAAGTAAATAAACATAGGATATGGTTACCAGCACGGTCAAAAATCCTTTTTTTTTCTCCGTAGAACCACACCTGAACATTGATTGGGCCCCTTTTATGCTCAGAGCCACTCCCAGAGCGCCCTCTGTAGCATTTGGCTCCACCAGCCTGGTACACAGTATTATCATCTGCCCAGGAATACAAATCATATTATCATCTTACTGAATAGGATTTTATACTATTTAAACACTTCGAATGGATTTAAAACATTCATAGAAGCAAAACATTTGTTTTAATGTTCAACATAATTGTAATGTGTCTTTTTTTTGTTTTATTTGGTCTACCAGCATGTTGGTCTTTACCCTGTTTTCAATCTGAGCAAGAAAAGACCGAAAACTTTACTATTGTTTATAAGATCTTAAGTGTTTGTAGGTCATAAACTCCCAAATTCACAAGCATCCTTAAATGTCAACAATTGTGTCAGGAGCCTTGGGTTTTTTCTTTTAGTGTGGGTTTTTGAGTTTGTTTGATTAGGGGTTTTTGTCATTGTATTTGTGTGTTATCTGGCTTTTGAGTTTTGTTTAAATTTTGGTTAGTTTATAATATCATGTCTTTATGTTTAGTTATTGTGTCTCCTGTGTGGAGTTTTGTGTTTTGTCAAAGTCTGGTGTCTGAGTTTCATGTTAGGATCTGTGCTGTCTCTGCTCTGGTTTTAAAGCAGAACTAAGTAAGTTTTGCTCTCGCTCTCCCCCTACTGGTCCCCTGTGAAAGCTCACTGTCGTAACGTTCCCCCACCGCCGCCGCCGCAGACTCCACCCCGCCGCCGCCCCCCCAACAACAACGCGCAGAGAACGCTTTTACAAGAAGAAAGAAAAACAAAACCAAGAAAATGTCTCGACAGGTGAGTATTATTGTCTTCGGTACTCAGCCTCTGTGTACTGGCGGGCGAATACTAGACACAGTGTGACCATGATGACATGAAGCTAACTTTACTTACCTCTCCAATAACAATACTGCCAAGTCCGCATGCGTCTGGCATCCTTCTCTCTCTTTCAGCTCTCGCCATTCCGGGAATGCTCTGCCGATGTTCACCCGCGACTGAGCTCTCTCTCGGTCCCAATCACGTTTCCTTTTTTTCTGCTCGTCGGTCAAAAGTTTTTTTGTTCTTTTTGGTTCTGCCATCTTTGCGCTCCTAAGGGTGGCGTTGCTAACAACGGCAAGGGCTTCATGCTTGTATTTATGTACGTGAGTGTGAGTGCCGTAAAGCAGGTTTGTTCTCGCGAGATTAGTCGGGTCCGATCCACTGAAAGTTGCAAGTGCTGCTTTCAGGACACAGACCCCGGAGGGAGGGGAGGGACCCACGAATCACCCCGCCAAGCCCTTGTTTACCCCCACAGGGACTCTAGAAAACATTTATTGAGGTGAAAAAACTTACGTAGTTCTGCTTTAACAGGCTGTGTTCCTTATTTGGTCATCCCATTTCCTGTTCCTCACTCTTGTCAATTAGCTTATTGTCTGCACCTGTGTCTTGTCTGGGTCCGGCACTACTTAAGGTTGCATCTGTTGTCTGTTCAGTGCCGGACTGTTGTCCCTTGTCTCCTGTCTTGTTGTTGTCGTTTGCCTTTTTGGAGAATTATAGTCACAGAATTTTTGTCTACAGTCTGGATTATTGTCAGTTATGTGCAAGGTTTTGGATTTTCCTCACTGTGGTTTTTTTGGACTCCTGCCTGCCTCCTCCACAGTAAGTAGAGTGCCTCTTGTTTTGTTTGATACTTTGTGCTTTTGATTTGTACTTTGCATTTTTCGTATTTTGAACTTTGGATTAACGCCCCCCCCCCTTGTCTCCTGCAGCGAGCAGCATATTTGTGTTTCGTTTTGTCCTTTTAATAAACTCCTTTTTATTTGAGCCTGCTGCTCTCTGTTCCTCTGCGTTTGAGATCCACCCCCTTTGTGATTCATGACAAATTGTGTTTTAAATAATTTTAGCAATACAGGTTACTTCAGAGAAGAACAGGAAATTTAAGTTTGGGGACTTTTGGTTTAATAAAGCACTTCAGTTAAACAACATGAAGCAAGCAAAGACACTTGTCTGAGAAACTTGACAGATATCAGTTGCCCTTTTATACCTGCAGTTCTTTAGCTATATATGGCAGATTCTGTTCCTGAACCCATGTGTGCTAAAGCAAACCTACAAGGCACTTGCTGTCTGCTGAAGGTGGATTATTACACAAACAGCAATGTAAAGAATTTCTATTTTTCATCTCAGGTCAACCACTGAACTGCTGAGCTAACTTTTATAATCCTAAATGAATTAACGTCCTTCAATCATGTGACCCACTTGCTCTGCTGCAAGGTTAGCTTTGGCTGTGGTAATTTAGCTTGCATAGTTCTCATTATTATTCGGCCTCATTACACTATTTTAAACATTACAGTGGTAATATATCATTGACTCGATGGGTTTGGCTGATTTATAATTTAGTTTGTAATCACAGACAATTTTAAGTAATTTTATTTGGATATAAAATTTGGTTTAAGATGCCAGAAGATACTCTTGGTTATGGTTTAAGCAAGTTGATCAACTTCATGGTGTTACTGTATTTTTATCAGCACCACTTCAGCTGCAGACTATTTCTTAAATCCTACAGTAGAACAAGTAACGCAGAAAGTGCATTCTATATGTACACAGTTTAAACTTGTCCATGCTACAATTTCTGCAGACGGGAATGGCAGCCATTAACTTTGTAGCAGTTTTTATGATGGAACTCAAAGGAATATTACTGCATTACCCCAGAATAGCCATATACTGCACACCATCCAACTCTGGCTGCCACATATCTGTCAAAAACAAGTGGATTATTTGTCAGTTGAAATTTGTTCAGAAACTAAAGCCACTATCATCCAGTATGTGATGCTCATAAAAATGTTATTTTCACAAAAGTAAAAATGACTTTTTTGAATTTTGGGGGCATTTACCAATCTGTTAGTGACAACATGTCCTATTTGCATTGGTATAATAACTTTTGCCTTTTACATATGCTTTTAGAATCAACAGTTTTAAAGCTGCTATACTTAATTTGCATAACAAATTAGCATAGCAAAAACATTTTAACACAGCGTGGAGAAAAATATGTTGTGAAGATTAAAAGAAGACAAAAAAAAATAATTAAGTGGTTCTCCCGTATTTTTCTAAAAACATCAACCAATCAAATGGTTTGGCCCAGAAGGAATGATTGGACAGTCTCTCCAGCCATACGGACTTCCGCATTTATTTGGCTTCTGTGCTCCTAAAAAACTGAGACATATTACGGCAGAACACCACTGCTGGGAGTGTTCGCCGCTCTATCATGTCACAGCAGGAGAAACAGCCGCCGGCTGGTTCCACGTCAGGTTCAGGACAAAGTAACAATTAATGTCAGTTGTTCATTGTTATATTGTTTTCACTTACCGGTGATTCCGCCATGTTACGGTACTTGAATGAACTGCAGACCAGTGTCTTGCACTCGGTCGTCTTCTGGGGCTACGCGTGTTTCCAAACCTGGGGGGGGCGTGGCTTAGGAATTCTACCTGACGGGAGGGGCTGAGAGTTCTGTCACTTTGACACTCTAGGCTATAGGCAATTTGAAGTCAGGGATATCAGCTTTAACCAGATGTGCTTTTTTTTTCTTTTCTTATTTTACTTTCTGTATGGGTAGAGTGAATGTGACCATCTAATAAAAATGAGTATGAAAATTAGGTGCTACAAATATGTGGAAGACACCAAAACAAAGAACAAAGATTTTAGTTTGAAATCCAGCCAGAACTCATTTTCCGTGGGGGAAAAAAAAAAAAAAATTTTGCTGCATCTTTTCACTCTGTGACCACTTAATTATTTATGATGTCAATCATTTAATGTGTAACCAAATTTATGGATGCAATAACATGCCTCCAGTTCTCAAGTGCCTAGAGACACATAATGGAAGTCATTACTCTCTGGCCTAGAGCTCCATTTTAATAATACATTAGTATGCTCTCAATGGAAGAAACTAACAGTTATTTAGTCTTTCCTTGATTCTTCTCCTTTTCTCCTGCCCAATGTCACCTCACCTCTCTGCCTTGCTGATCCTCCAGTTGCTCCCTTCATCTCCACCCCTGCCTTCCCTGGGTGCTGTTTTCTCTCTTTGTGCTTGAAGACAGTGAATTAGCTCCTTCCTTCAACAGGGATCTGCCTGTAATGAAGCTTTTGTGTTTGTACTATGAGCTGGCACACTTTCCAAATTGAATTGGATGTTCTCTCTCCGCTCTGTTCCTCTTACCTTCCTGCTCTCAACATGGTTCAGGTTTTTCTACTCTCTCCTGCCTTTCTCACCACAGTACCCCACACTATACTAGCCCAATTCCTCCCAAAATGAATATCAGACAAACCCTTATTTTATTCCCAGTAGAACATAAATAAGGTATCAGATGTTGAAACAGAGACATTTTATCACAGAAAATAACTGCTCATTTTACATTGAGTGAAAATTGTCATGTTTATGTTCCCTTTGTCAATGAACTTAATATTTTATTTTACATTTTACACAGCCTCCCAACTTTTTTCTGAATTCAGGTTGTATGTTTCAGTGCACAGACATGTTTTTCTAAACACTTTTACAAAATGCTCTGAGTTTTTATTCCTGTTTACAGAATATACTGCAAACACACTCACAGCTTTAACACAATAAGAATGATCAGATGTATTACATACAGTATTCCCTTAATACAGTCATAGACATTTTTAAATTTAAAGAGGCCCTTCCATTAAAGATGTTTTTGTTGAATATTTTGGCTCCACAGGTGTTCTTACCTTCATAGTGGGTGTGAAAACAGGTCAACAACTTCTCTTTCAGTTTTTATCTCTAAAACTACACAGGTGGTGATAACACCCAAGTTTTCCTGAGTTCGAACGACCTGTATCTGTTTCCTCACAACTCCTTTGTTCGTTAGTATTCATCAGCTCCCGCAGTTGAAACCACGCCTAGCATGCTGCTGGCTAAAAGCTGTTAGCATAAGACGTCACAAACAGGGAGACACGACGTCTGACGTTGCCATACCTTGCTCTCATAGGCTAGTTTGTTAGCCAATCTGAGTCCAGCAAATTCGAATAATGAATATAAACGAGCTGCTGCTGAAGCAGCCTGACGGAAGGAGCCGGAACCAGACGAATTTTGATGCAGACAGATTGAAAGGTCTGTTACTCAGTGTTTCCTGACGTTTTTTAGATATAAATGTTTCATATTACTGGTTAATACTTAAGAAAATAACCACAAAGTCCTGAAATTTGTATGAAATTGCCTCTTTAACACAAGTACAATATTCATCATCAGCATTCCAAATTTCTACTTCTTGTCAATCTCTAATGGTGCGTTCACAACGGCCCAACCATCAACTTCATAAGCGGCAAGTTTACATGTAAAGTCTATGGTGGACGGGCGTCAGACAGACGTCAACGGCTCTGCGGCGCTTTGTGAGCGTTATGAGCGGCAACTTTTCAAGCTTTTCTAGCGTTTCAAGCTCAGAGTTCAGCTAGCTGAACTTTTGACGTTGATAACGCTTTTGAAGCGGCATGTCAACCAATCACAGCATCTCATCGTAGTGACGTAAGACGTCGCAGCACGTAGCCGGAAAGAAGCGGGATCAGCCAAAATGGAAGATAAACTAACCTCATCCAAACGTAGCTCCTGGAGCAAATGGTTAAACTCACCAAACTCAGAACGCATCTGAAGAATAGGGTGTATCCACAAACGGCGCTGATGCACCCGACGTTGTCTAGATCTATGAAGTAAATAAATCCAAGCCACTGTTTCAATATGATCCGCCTTAGCTCCGAACATCCGATAACAAAGGAAGCCCCGCCTTCGCGCTCTTTTTCGGTCAGGCTATACGAGCTTTAACGCCTATGCGCCCTGACTGGCAGGCGTTATGAGCTTCAACTTTAAACGTCAAATTTGGAGCGTTATCAGCGTTGCTTGACGTTGACAAAGTGACCGGTGTGAACGCACCATTAGAAATAACATTTCTCTTTCTGCTGCTTTTGTTTGCATGTAGCCAGAGTTTTGATTTCCATGTTGTGTGTCTGTTAAAGTTGCAATACGTAAGAATTTTACAGTGAAATATTCACACAGCAGTCTAATGTCCCACTGATGTTGAAAGTAACGTTACAGATCTCAGACGGCTGGGTGGTCACTAGTTTCTGTCACTTTAAAAACGCTGTTCTGGGACAGAATCATTGTTTACACATCCAGACTTCCTGGTTCCATCGCGAATCACACGTGAGTCTGCAAGGTCGCCATGTCTTCAACACAAGCAGCTGTAATTTCACAACAACCGGCAGCAAAGAATAGCAACTCTATGTACAGAATGGATGCCAGTAAAAGAAGCAGCCCTGAGGTTACTTGTAGTAGGCCTAAGAAACCATGGCATCCTTTCCAAAAACTGAACAAATACACAGGAAATAAGGATCAACATTAGAACTGGCAACCTGGCAGAAAAATCAGAGGGGAGGGGCTGATAGCAGATGTTTTCTACATGAACTCCGATTTGACCACAAGGTCTAATTTTTACATACTGTACCTTTAAGTCTTATTGACTGATATTTTGTTTACCTTCAGTCTTACTCACTCATTAGAAGTCATCCTACAACATCTGTCTGGGCTACAGGTAATTCTTTGTAACTCCTGTCAAGAATTTAATTGATGGATGGTTGTTTTCTTATTTGCTCCCAGTTTTTCTTCTCCTTGCCCTGACATACAGCAAGTTATGATGAGGTTCTCTAAGGTCCAATCTACTCTAATCCAGACATTTAAAAAAAACTAAAGCCCGACTTTGAAGGGTGGGTGAGGCTACTCTACCTGCACTGAGCAAAAGTACAGAGAGCTATGTTACATGGAGCCTCTATTTATTTGTTTTTCAATTTTTTAAGTAAAATTAAAGGAGACTTAGAACTTGTCTTTAAGACGCAAAATGTATCTTATAAAATGTCATTATGTCACATTTTCCTCTTGTTATATCGATTTTCTTTATGAAGTTTTGAAGGGTGGATACCTGGAGTGCACTATTAGTGCATTATTGGAATTTTTTTTTTCTTCCTGCTCTGTTTCTGACAGAAATCCAACATTAGATTGTGCATTGAACAAAAACTGTGATCAGACCCAAAAAGAGCGCAGATTTCTCTTGCCTGCCAAATTTGATGGACATGTTTGCACCGGCATGTAATTATTGCTATTTCCTTTGTGGATCTGATGCTGAGAAGGAGCAGATAGCAGATGCATATTATGCACAATAAATGGAACAAACAACATGAGCTGTGCAATGTTGAGGCATCTGGGCCTGAGAGTATCTGCTGCATTTACCCCTTCCAGCCACACACACACACAAACGGGGTATTGGGTGAGAAAAACAGAATTTTAACACAATTTCTAAAATGGCATAAAAAAAACGTAGCTTCTCAAAAGCGATGACATTACCATCTATTGTGTGCATGTTTATTATTACTTTGTGCCCTTGAAACAAAATGAAATGTTGGAATTGTCTTTACATGTTGGTCTACGTCTGTCTTGATTTGTCCTGGACAGTGTTGGGAACATTACTTTAAAAAAGTAATTAGTTATAGTTACTCACTACTTTTTCCAAAAAGTAATTGAGTTAGTAACTGAATTATTCTACAAAAAAGTAACTAGTTACCTGAAAAAGTAACTGGCTACATTACTTTAAAAAAAAATTCTATACTATGCAAATAAAACTTGGCAACAAAACTGATTCTTCCTCAACACGTGGTCCGTCAGCACCATGGATCAATCCCCAGTCCTCTGAATATTAGGCAAGCATGCTAGACTACAGAGACCAGCTTATTTTCCAAGCCACCCAGCTTCTATATAATCATGTGTTTGTGTGTGTATATCCACATTATGGAGTTTGTTTTATGAAATGAAATGAAAAATACTTTATTGATTTAGTAACGCACTGCATTTTAAGTTCAATAACGATAACGGTGTTGTAACATTGGAAATTGTAATGAATTATTCCGTTACTGAAAATCCAACCACGTTGTGTAAACGGTGTTGTTCCTAACACTGGTCCTGAACCTGTCGTCCTTAAACTTTGACTCTTTAAATTCCATATGGTATCAAAGAAAAAAGCACATTTTAAAGAGTCTTTTGCCAAGATCATAAGGTTTTTATTCTCTGTATTTTGAACAACACTACACGGATGTATTTTAAAGAGGCCCTTACATTAAAAAAAGTTTTTCTGAGGTTTCTGTTGAATATTTTAGCTCCACAGGTGTTCTTACCTTCATAGTGGGTGTGAAAACATGTCAACAACTTCTCTTTCAGTTTTTCTCTCAAACTACGCAGGTGGCGATAAAACCTGAGTTCGAATGGCCTGTATCTGTTTTAATCACAACTCCTTTTGTTTGTTAGTATTCAGCAGCTCCGACAGTTGAAACCACGCCTAGCATGCTGCTGGCTAAAAGCTGTTAGCATAAGACGTAGCAAACAGAAAGACATGACGTGTGACATTGCCATGCGCAACAGGGCAGGAAACAGTATACCTTGCTCTCATAGGCTAGTTTGTTAGCCAAACAGAGTCCAGCAAATTTGAATAATGAATATGAACGAGCTGCTGACGAAGCCTGACGCGGGACGAGCCGGAACCACCTGAATTTTGATGCAGAGAGATTGAAAGGTCTGTTAATCAGTGTTTCCGGACGTATTTTAGATAAAAAATTTTTCATATTACTGGTTAATACTTACGAAAAAACCACAAAGTCCTGAAATTTGTATCAATGGGGTGGGGGGTTGGACTGTTTACTTCATTGTGCACTTTTATTGGAATCTATGAAATACGTAGGATGAAATGCCACGTAGGAAAAAATGGTGCTTTCCGATTCAACCGTTTTTTAAATATGAAACAAAGCGGACCGCCCACAAACGGGAACTTTGATACTCGCTTTGGACGTTCACACGGCCTCATCAGTGCACAACACATCATGATATACCCCAAAAACCTCAAAAAAGTGCATTTTCATGTCATAACCCCTTTAAGCTCCTGGGTAAGCATAGAGTTTTTTTTTTAGTTTTTTTTTTATAAGGACTGTGGTTTCTTCATACACCAAAAACTTGTATGTTGGGTGAACTGGAAATTCTAAATTTGTCTCAGCTCAGGTGTGAACATATTTGAATGACTGTCTATAACCCTGCGATGGATTTAGGACCTGTCTAAGGTGCACTCACCCCTCTTTCTCCATGGCTTCTGTAGATGGGGACTGAATCTCTGCAAAGAAACAAGCAGGTAGAAAAATTGATATATTCAGAGCTCCTGTGTCGCATGCATGGAGTGTGAGGAATGCATTTCAGTGTCTGAGAGTTAGACTTTACATGCTTTGGTTCATAAACTGTGCATGAAATCCTGTTGATGCTGGTTTTTATTCAGAAGACAAACCTTTTCATGACAAATGGTTATTTAAATTCAGTGATAACTCAAATTCACTCTATCCAGATCAAATAATGCAGTTTTGGAGGACTGAGAGCAGACTCAACACATGGAGAGTCCTGACGCACCATGGAGAGACTGTGCAGCGAGCAGCCCAGTGTCCATGAGAAATAACAAAGATCCTTTTCATGTATTAAATTAAAATAACTGGATGTAAAGATGGTTACCAAGCACAAGTGTTTCTTTTCTATTCTAAGAATATTGCAAAGTAGAGCAGCACATATTTTATAGACCACATGTAATAATCTGATATATTTTAACTTTAAACAAAACTTTTTATCTGAACAAGAATCAAATGAGTTAGCCCACTGACTTTTATAATCTGCAGCTGTGTATAAAAAAACCTTCCACATCTCAAACCTGATTCAGAATACATGACGCTCGAGTCCAGAGCTGGTGCTGCATTTTTTTTATGCTCCATAATTGAGTGATTATGTGTACAGACTGAGCAGGTAATTGTTGTCATGTTGTCTGTTGGAAGTTTTTTGTTAGTTGTTTTTTTTTTTAAGTCAGAGAGTTGGTGCTTAGACAATAAGAGGAGAAGAATGAATTTCTCCTGTTGATGTAGCAGCAGAGTGTAATGCTTTTTTTAATTAATTCTGATTGTGATGGGAAAAAAATCATTTTATTTTCATCTGAACTATTTTTTGTTTATGTTTTTGCACCTTTACTTTAAAGACCCACTCCAATGA
This sequence comes from Pachypanchax playfairii, assembly GCA_006937955.1. NCBI lineage: Eukaryota > Metazoa > Chordata > Actinopteri > Cyprinodontiformes > Aplocheilidae > Pachypanchax > Pachypanchax playfairii. The sequence goes on from SSNP01000131.1 coordinate 311,655, forward strand.
AAATTGTGTTTTTTGTGTTGTTAATGTGTGCTTGTGACATATTTCTGATACTAAAGGGCATATCTTAAAAATTAAACTGAAAATTGCATTTCTGAGTATTTCTGCATTGAAATCGCAGTGTAAATCAGTCTAAAGATGATTGGATTTGTGACATAGAAAAGGCACTGGGCGGGCCACAAGCTTCTACTCCACTAGCTGTAAGCTAGCAGTAGTAGCATAAACAGAGAGCTCTCAGCAATAGGGCGGGGTGGGGATCCTCCCACAGCTCAGAGGTGAATTGCAAATGAGCTACTGCTGCTATGCAGAAATTATTTCTAGAAAATGGCACAAGTTTTGTGATTTTGGGTAAAAACGCTATAATCACAGCTTAAAGACCCTGAGATGCTTTAAAATAGCTCAAAAGATGATCAGAGTGGGTCTTTAAAGGGTGATATAAAATGGATAAAAGTAAAGAAAAATAATTGTAGCCAGTATCTCACCCATCTCATTGTCATATTGTCTTTCCAACAGAGGATGTCAGGATTTAATGCGTCCCAGCTGTGATCTTAAGCACTTTTGTATCATAGCCTGGTGTGTAACTCGAAGTGAAATATGTGTTGTCTTTTCCCCACAAGTCAATTGTTCCACTATTCCACTTAGTCTTTCTTTGGACTTTGACCGATTTTTCACACAGTTTCAGTCCTTTTAAGTGCCAAGAAAGTTTCTCTTATTATGTAACTGATCGCATTGATAAAATACTTAAAATGTCATATTAAAGATGTAAACTATGTGACCAATTGCAGAATTTGGTCTATTATTTTATGAATTTACTGAATTTTGAATGTTTATAGTACATCAACCACTCACTTCATTTGTTTATCTGTTTACACACTGTGTATTGAGTATTATGACCCCATGGAGTAAAAGTTGTACTTACTGCAATGTATGCAGACAATCATAAAAAAAACCTAAAAAATAAAACAAACTCTAGTGTCTGTTAACTTGCAACATCGATAAGAGAAGAATGGGAGAGGTGTATTGATTTTATTTATGACAGAGGAAAAAAATTACCTGCATTTGATCTTAATCCCCTGAAAAACACCCAGATTTTCTTTGCTATGAATGAGTTTTACAAGGTCATGGTCAGTCAGTGCATTTTTTATCGATCAGACAAACTGCTATTCCACTCGGTTTCAGTTGTAAATCTTGAGCTCTAGAGTGGTTTCAGTTGGCCTTAGATCCAGCTGGGGTAATATTATTTGACTCCAGGTGTCGTGATTTTTCCTGTCTGTAAGATCTTCACTGAGGTTATTAAAATAAAGGTGCAGTTGGTCTTTTAAGTTCTCTTTCATTTCACGGGATCTTAAGAATCTAACACCACAACCGACCCCCCCAATAGGAACATTGGTGCTACTTCATATGTGTATCTGTGCACACTGCAATCTTGTGAAACTTTTTTAAAATGTATTTCTTTTGACTCACTAAGCGACACTGCACGTCTGTGCATGTTCCTGTTGCTTTAGATTTAGAGTTGCTCAACAGACAACCTGAATCAATGTTTTCATAGAAGTGTCAGCTTCATTTTTCATCAGTTCTTCTAAGTTGTTTCCAACATTGCAGTTCCTAAGAGAAAATGGAGTCAGATAGACAGACTTGCTACTGTGCAGTACATATGAGAGCACCTTGGTGAGAAGCTTTCAACCATATTGCTCAAATCAATATGCCACCATAGGAAGTGCAGTGAGTGAATTGAGAGGCCAATAATGAGCTCAGAGGATCTACAAGGTCTGTGAAATTAAACGCATTGCTCACCTTCTGCAGATATCCGTAGGCCTTACACTCTTAGTAATCATATTGCTTCTCAAACATCTGTGGAAATCACTAAACTAGAATGCTGAGCATATTATACAGACCTCGGTTTATTGCTTTGGCCCGTCCCCAGATCTCTGTGGTGTCTGTGTTACTTTTGATTTCTATGATGTATTCGCAATAATAAAATCTAAAGAGAACAATGTGTTTTTTCCCTCATTGTACCAGAAAAAAATCCTTAGTAGTTGAGAAATAATTTTTAGGGTAGGGAATGTGTCTTTTGCATAATCAGTGAAGGATTTCTAAAAGAATGTCAAAACATTAAAATTGTTTCAAACTGTTGCAGGTTTTCTTCACCTTAGATCAGGGGTCATCAACTATATTTGTCAGAGGGCCAGAGTTTTACCAGACAGTCAAGAAGAAAATTAAAAAAAAATCTAATTTTGGCTTGACATTATGTTTAATGTTTATACTTTTTCCATTTCATTACAAAACTGAAGGCATTTGATTCAGGCTCCCATCACCAATACCACAGTCAACCACTAGGAGTTGCTTTAATAGTGTGGACAACTATTTTCTTTTTGATTCTCACAATTTTCTTCCTTCCACCGTGTGTGTGTGTGTGTGTGTGTGTGTGTGTTTCTGACCTCCTGAGGACCCGTTTCCTGACTTTTACTATCTTTCTGGGGTACGAGGGTTCTTGTGGGGACCGAAGCCTGGTCCCCATGGGGGGGACTCCCCTTTTTAGGGTTAGGGGTTAGGTTTATAGGTATGGTGTGAATAGAGTTTTAGTTAGTCTTAGGGTTAGTTATAGATCAGTAATGGTTAAGGTTAGTAAAAGGGTTGGGGTTAGGTATAAATCTAGTTACTAAAATCAATGGAAGTCAATGGACGGTCCCCATAAGGATACCAAAACACACTTGTGTGTGTGTGTGTGTGTGTGTGTGTGTGTGTGTATGAATGGGTGAATGACAAACTGTAGTGTGAAGGACCTGAGTAAAGCGCTATACAAGTATTAAAAAAAAAAAGATGAGATGATTAGATGATAAGCTGGTAATGGGTATGGTATGGTAACTGCTTCCCATGTCTTTGCATATTGGTATACAGTTTTTAAACAAATATTCCAATTCATGAAAATTATCATAAGGTTTATTTGACTCTTCATGACCAAAGACTCACATCTTCAGCAGCATGAGCACGTGTAAACTTGAGAGAATTAGGAGGCTGACTTCTTAAAATATTGCACAGATTCTTACACTCTCAGAAATAGTGGTACGAGACAAGGACATTTTTGTACCTATAGGTAAATTGTTTTAAAATGTTCCCTTAAAAGTACAATATTGGTCTTTAAAAGGCCAGAAAGGCCCCTTAGAGTGTTCAAATTGATATAAAGTACAAATTTGTACCATTTCAACTGCACCTGCAACCCTGGCCAAGGCTGGTTAATCTCCATTTTATTAACTTTCATCCATCATTTTCAATATTATGTTTCAGAATGTTGGTTTAAGACTTCAAAATGTGGCATAATTTTACAGTTTTAGTGGAACAACTTCATAAGGTACAAAAATGGACCTGGACTACAGAGTACACCCTCAGTGACAGGAATTTGTACCCTTCTTGTCGCTGGGGGTGTACCCTGTAGTCCAGGCAGTTGAAATGGTACAAATTTGTACTTTATATCAATTTGAACACTCTAAGGGGCATTTCTGACCTTTTAAAGACCAATATTGTACTTTTAAGGGAACATTTTAAAACAATTTACCTATAGGTACAAAAATGTTCTTGTCTCATACCTCTATTTCTGAGTGTGTAGTGTGCAAATGTCCAGTTTATGAATGCTGACTGTATCTATGTACATGCATACACTTACTAAGTTAGTAGTCACAAGTTTCTGATGGTTTCCTGTAATGTTGGATGAAGTTTCCTGGAGGCAGCTTTGGAACTATTAAACAAGCCTTATGCAGGACTTGTTGATCTTTTGTAGGAACACCATGAGATGTATTGATGCTTTGGTGTGATGGACTTGCAAAACTGAGAATGAATCTAATTCCTAAAAAAAAAAGTGATTTTTTGAAACTGCACTTTATGTTGCAGCTGCATTCCTCCTTTCTTTGTGGCTTGGACTTAGTCTCTGTTGGCCTACATGATCTGTCAAGACCACGTTTAATGCACTTTGTAATTTGTTCATATTAGTTCTCTGAGCTTGTCCTTTTAACCTTGACTGGATTTAGGGGCTTACACCAGTTTACTCCTGCTTTAAAAAAGCTCGATCAGAGGTTCTTGCTACACAAAAAGCACGTCATAGGAAGCAGAAATGTTCTGAGCACTAAAATATCAAAATCAGTGTCTATAAGTATTTAAAATTGAGTGTTTTTATGAAATAAATGTAAGGAAAAAAATGTTAAAAATGAAGAGAAAATTAATTAACCTTGAAATAAAAATACGACCAGAGATAATGCTAACAGAGCTATGACAACAGGAGTGTTGTTGCCTGGAGTGTTGCACATTTTAAAAACTGTTCCATTTACCTAAAGTTTTGTAAACTAATACAATAAGACATACACTTTAATTGGGCTCTATTTCCATTATGAATGCTGTTTTTTATCCTTGTGGAATAAAATGTAGCCCTAGGACATGTAAATTTAGACATTTAATAAAGCTGTTATTTTAATACATAGTAATTAAAAGGCTGCAAATGTACTCAAAAAAAGCATCTCGCTCACATAGCCCAAAGTCTAAAAATGCACCAAGCACTTGGCTATGACAGAATCATTAGTTTCTCATGCGACTGAGAAATTATGACAAATTTAAAACAACAAAACTCACTCACTCACAATGACGTCCTTGGTTTAAGAGTTTTTCACTCTCAGACTGGAAAACCTGACATTTGTCATTCGTGGTATTTGTAAGTTGGAAATAAAATGTGGAGAACTAAAAGCTGAAATGTTTGGAGAAAGGAATTTCTTTAGACCTCTAAAGCAACATTTTACTGAAGAACAAAGCAAAACGGATACGATGTGTGAGGATTTGGGAGTTTTATTATGTGCACTTTATTTGCATCAGTAATTATTATTGCAGGTTTGCCTGTATCTTTGTTTTTACTTTGAAAATTCATTATTTTTGCCAATGCATTTGGTTTAGATTCTTATGGTATATAGCCCTGCCTCTAAATTTAATGACAGCTGGAGATAGACACCAGCTCTCGTGACCCTGAACAGGAACCAGCAGGTCTATATAATCATTGTCTATTTTACTTCTGGGTTTCTGGTTTATAATGTCTCGTTAGGTTTTGTTCTTTTACTCGCAGTATTCCTTTGTTTATCGTAATCAGGATCTCTTCCTTCAGTTATTTATATTCATGTTACTTTTACTTATTGTAGGTATAGCTGTGTTTAGACATTGGCTCTTTTTCCACTCACAGTCTTTGCTTTTCAGCAGCTTGGTCTTGTCCATGATGTTTTCATGTTTACCTTTCTATAGTTTTTCCTTGTAGTCCTTTTTCTGTTGTTGTACATAGATTTTTAGTTTAAGTCTTTGCAAAATATTTTTTTGTTTGTATTTAAAATTTGTATTTTTTCCCTGCACGTGGGTCTTACACCCAGCTACGCTTGTAACTCTGACACAATGGTCTACAAATCAAACTACTAAGAGCAGAAAGCCAGAGGTCTCTTTCTGTAGAATCCATTAAAAGTAAACGCTGTTTGCAGCAGAGACATTAAGTGAAGATTGACTGAAGATATTTTATGAAAAAAATATATATGTAGGCAAACATCACTTTATCAGTGCTAAAGGGCAATGAACAAATATACAGCAATCAAATTGTTATACATGAGAGGAATTTTCCCTTGAATACAACACATCTTCACCAAGAGGGAAAATTCTTTTAAATCAATTAACTGTCTTCCTCACATAATGTTAAAAAAAACTTCTTAAATTTCCAGCTTTACAGATATGAAAACTTTGTCATTATATCTAATGAAAATTCCAGTTGAATCCACTGTTGAGAAAGTGAGCAGAACTATGCAGCATCCAGCACTGGCATTGTTGCCTTGGCAACTAAAGCAGATACATTTATTTGTTTCGGTGTACACCTGTGGTCACCACTTCCAGTCCTTAGGGGTTCTGAAACCTGAAGTTGTTTCCCTGCTCTATCGTTCCTGACTCGAACTGAAATACCACCTCAGCACAATAGCTTCGTTTACATGGGCACATTTAATCGGAATAAACGCCCAATCGGAAAAAAAAGACGTCATGTAAACATGTCAATCAGAATGTTTTGATCTGATTCAGCCTGATCAGAATGAAATTTACTTCTGATCGAGAGGGGTGGTTTTGTCCGATCTTCATTCGGATAGACGTGCATGTACACACCCATTCAGAATGAAGGGGTGGAAAAAAGCCCACTGCGCATGCGTACAACTTCAGCGTGACGTCTTTCCACTTTCGCAGACCCAAGTAGAAAACATAGCGGGAAGTAAACAGAAGTGGTCTGCTGGTGCAGTCATCCTGTCATCCTGCTCTCCTCTCCTGTGGTGGAGGAGCAGTAACAATATGTATTCAGCCTCTAGCTTGGTTAATGTGACCAGTAAAAACCCAAACATAAAGGTAATCACCTGCAGAAGGTCCATATTGGGGATAACGTGAGTCAGCTCGAGCACACGATGGGGCGGGAAAGACGTGCAGAAAGGACGGAGTTTGTTTACTTTTTTTTCTTCCCCTGGAAAGACAACTCGCTGTGTGCATGCTCAACTCATTTAATCTGATTGAGTGCTTGGTGCATGTGTACTCATGGCATGATCAGATCATTTCAGTTAGTGTCCATGTAAACAGGGATTTGGGAATTCCGATCGACCAAGATTTTAATCAGATTGGGGAATTTTGGCGCATGTAAACGTAGCTAGTGTTAGGTTTAAAGAATCCTGTTGATGACCCATGCATTTAAATCACGTATGTTGAAGTAGAGAAACATATACAACATGCAGGACATGGTCCATACAGAGTCCCTAAGGGGACATGGGTGAGTTGTTATCTGGTTCACATGAGAAAGTATTTTTTTCACCCATGTCCCTGTAGGTCAATGATTTGAGAGAGAAAATATACCCAACACTGCTGGATAAAAAGCTTTAAAAGCTGTTTGACCATATTCATCTTTTAATTTTGTAGCCTTTTATGTTTTGGGTACCACAAGAATTAGTTTGTTCTCTAGTCTTCTTCTCAAATAAAGTACTCAACACAAATAATAAAAATTTACATCATTTCCAACCACTGAGCCTGTGCTGTTTGTTTCTGTCCCTTGTGGCACACAGAACTAAGAACTCTGTTGGTGAAAAAGGGAAACAAAATGTTATGTATGCTGAGTTTCAATTACAAATTTATAGAACTCTAAATATTAATGTATTTGAAAGTATATCTTTAACAAAACAATTGTAAATCAGCTGTAAACACAGTGGTAATATTTTAGATATTGGAAAGCTTAATGATGCTAAAGTTTACTGAAACATTGGGTAATCTTTCTGTCTTTTTGAGATATAATACATGTTATACTACTCTGTTACCTTTATTATTTGCTTAAACTATGCTAAGAAACAGACTGGTGATACTAATTATTCCTCTTTTTTAAGGTTCCATGAATCCTAAATGCTTCTTTTTCTCGCTGGACAGTTTATTTTTTTTCTCTTTTGAGCTGCCAAACTGATTCCATAAAAATTGATGTAGTTCTGAAACAGAAATTTGTCTTGAAGACATTTCCTCTGTTAAAAAGTAGGCAGGAACATGTTTCAGTCCTAAGTAAAAATAATGAAATATTTTTTTTTTGTCAACAGAATTGTTTTTTTTTTTTCTTCTGTTTAATTTGTGACTATCAACTTGTTAATTTCTTTGAAATTCAACAGAGAAGCTACAGCTGTTGGCTAGTAAGTACATTGTTTAGCATTAGCATAACGTATATAATGTTATAAAGTGTATTGTTCTAAATGCTTGATATTTACAGTAGTTTTACCTATTGATCTGAATGTGTTGATGGATAAATAAAGGCTACATTTACTCAGTATCCAGCAAACATATGTTACTCAATTGATGAGGAAATTACTATTAAACACAAATCTTGGTAAGATAGAATTTGTCTTTTATTCTGCTCTCCCTCTCTCTTTGCTTCCCACCTCTCTGTTTTTGCTAGGTGCAGTCTCTTTCTATACATACCTGTGTCTCTCCTTTTTCCCTCAGATAAGAGCTGTAGAGCTGCAGGCTGCTGGGCTGGTTAATTGGAACAGAAAAATCTCGAGGCCTGGCCAGTGAGCCTTGTGCTTCCCATCAAAACATCTTCAGGCTCCAAGAAAGCCACTCACATGCTGACGAGCAACTCACACATACATGAACACAAATTTTTCTAGTCACATTTTCTTCTTCCCTGCAGCAAACTTTTTACATTTCACGCATGCAGAGCAACTTTGATCAGGTTACCTGGTGGTGCTTCTAAATAAGGAAAACTCACATAACATTCTAAGTTGCGATTTTTTAACACATTGGCATTGATTAATGCTGCAGCACATTTCTAAAGCACATAAACATGATAATTTACTCCTTAAAATACTCAAAGAACCACAGGCATCCTGTATACATAAATGTTGATGTTGAAGGTATTAGGGTTGGGTAGTAACCTATTTTCAAACACCTTCCTAAAATGATTCTGTGATATAAACTACTGCCTAGAGATGATTGCCAAGTTTGTCTTAATATTGCATGATGTTTGAGAGCTTCCAATACATTTTTAAACTTCATTACAGATCAAAGTGATCAAATAAATAATAAACAAATAGATGAGTAATTAACTGCAAGAGCAAAGAGGTGTATAACTTCTCAGAATCAACACATATTAAAATATTAAATATATACATATTAAAAGAGAGGTTTACTATGTTGCCCTCATGGAGGCGCTATTTGGTTCCTGCCAGGAAAACAAACAGATACGGCTTCTCTTTTATCCCAGCGGCTATCAAGCTCTTAAATGAAGGCTATGGTAATTTAAGATAGTGGTTGGGTTTTGGTGGACACAAACTCTGTCCATGCTGGGAATATTACCAGGTATTACTGTCTGGATTAGGACTTGATTATGGATTTTGCCCTCATCTTGTTGTCTACTGATTAAGCTGTGTATGTTTGTGTTACTTTTATAGATATTTCTTTTATGCTGCTGCAAGTCCTGTCATGTCTGTAAACTGAATTGCCCCTCGGGGATAAATTGCGTGATTGATTGATTGACATCACTTCACTTACAATTTTTTTAAAGAAACACTAACATATTGATCACATCATGTCTATGCTGGGATCACAGAACTCATGCAAACATTGAGCCCACTTCGTTTCTGTTGTGTTTCTATGATGTGACTCTGAGACTGTCCAATGTTAACTTTGTTTTTCAAATTTGGCTCTGATGGCTGCTACGCTATGGTAAATGGTTGCAGTAAAGTTCCTGATACAGTAGGACAGCATGTTCCCTTATTATAAGTTATGTAGTTTATAAGGACTTTGCAAAAACTAACCCTAAGGGTGGGCAATATACCCCCAGAATTATATTGTGGTAACAGTGCATGATGACAGTACGTAGCTACTGCTATGAGGGCCCTGGGGCAGGAATCTTAGGTTGTATTCACACCTGGTAGTCCGGTAGACTCGGTTCGATTGGGGACCAAAGTTGCAACATAGTTGCTGTTTTTAGCTGGTTCGGTTTGCATGCAGAGTGCACCTTATTAAAATGGACCAAATAAGCTTAGCAGCATGTGTACATCCCCTCTGTGTAGTTTCTGCACTACTTTTTATTGTTGTTACTGCACTTCCTGGTGCTGCCGCAGGAGAGTGAAACGTTAAGTAACATGGAGTAGCAGCAGATTCTGGTGGTTTTGGGATTGATCTTTTGTGTTTAGTGAATGTATCAGATCAATATTGTACAGCAATTAGCTCAGGATGAGCATATAACATAACGGAACTACACAAGGCGGCAGACACGGCTGCACAATATAGTCCGCTTCCTGCTTTTGGTGCGGACTTGGTCCGGTTGCATTCACACGTGCAATCAAACCGCTCTAGAGTTCATTTCAATCAAACCGAGACCTACGCTTTTAGGTGGACTAGAGTTCGGTTGTTTGGTCTGAATCTGAGTTTGATTGCCCTTTCTGGGAAATCGAACTATAGTTCGATTCAAGCGGACTAAACAGGACTGATGTGAATGCACCCTAAAACTTCTAAACTTTATTAGTGCAAAAAAAAAATCTTTGTTATACTGCAACAAGTGCTTTTGCTTCACATAAAAAAACAAGTTTGTCCTGTTTCCTCCCTTCGCTACACCGGTTGGCTTGCAGGTTCTGCAAAAATTGTGCTTTGTTGTGTATATAATGGGCAACAATCAAACCAGTTCCACACCACAGAAATGTCACCTTTTTGCAAACCAATACTGGTTCATCTATGTAAGTTAATGAACAGCTTTCACCCTCCTCTTTATCACCACCATGCTCCTTCCCTGTTGTGCGTATGATCAGATGAAAACGAAGGCGCTGTGCATTCACCCTTATTCTATTGCAATGTTTCATTTTCTTATCATTCCTTAACATTGTACCAGTATTACTGTGAAAGGTATGATATGGTACAGCCCTACTCTGCAGTAACATAAGATCATCTCAAATTTTACTTGCAAATCTAAAGCAACAGTAGCACAAGCAAACTTCCTATCAACAACAGCAACAGTATTTGTCTTTAATTTATTTTTGCCTTTCTGCACATTTTATAAGATGCTACTTTCTTAGCTCTTTCCTCTTGTAGCCAAACTCGTTTCATATTACTGAAGTAGATCTGGAGACCAACAGGCTGTGCTAAACCTTACTGTGTCCAATTCCTATTGATCTGCCAGCATACTACCAGACATGATGGCAGAGAGCATTTTGATTGATGGCACTTAGTCAACAGCGTTATGTTGGTATCAGCCATGTGTTCTTGCAGCCACTGTTGCTGTGCATGTGAGCAAGGCATCTGGTGTTTGCTGTGTCAGGTTTAGCTCTTTAAACAGAGTTAGGTACCAAATTCTGAGGGCAACTTGGATTGAGATCCTGCTGGCGGGGCATTTTTTTCTGCCAGGGATGGGGGAGTGGTTGATGACTAAATTCCAAAAACAATAACTCAAAGAGGTGAATATTATTATTTTTTGAGGGCTTGTAATTCTATGCTCTTCAAAAGCATACACAAACCTTTATGGCACACTCAAGGTATTAATGAAAGGTCTGACTGTAGAGGCATGTTAAGTTATTTGTAATAAGTCAAACAGTGTATAAAATATGTCCTTTTGTTATGTTCTTTAGCTGGTCGGAGGGTAGGACCCAATTGCAGGAGAGCACGATAAGTAATCAGGGTAAGTACTTTAATGAGGAGTAGTAGACTTACACAGTGTGGGTAGACTGGAGGGAGTGGAGGAACGACACAGGGTAATCCACAAAAAATATCCAGGCATCAAAAACCCATAAACACATCCGAGGAACACACGAACAATAACGTGTCGACAAAGACAAACACTGAGAACGCTACTTAAATAGGGCTGAAATGAAAGCAAACAAATCAACACAACAAGATGCAGCTGAGACGGGCAAGGTACTGTGAAGCACATGAGGAGAACAGGAAGTGGAGACGTAACCAAAATAAAAGCAGAGCAGGAAGTGGAGACAGTGACAAAATAAAGGCTGAACACCAAGTCAGGGAACGTGAGACACAGGTCAAACAGGAACAATGAGGAACCAGGGGGGAAAAATACAAACACAAAATCACATATGAACTGGAACAACCACTACAACAACTACAGAAACACAAACCCCAAGACCTAACACCTTATTGTTTCTTTTTTTAAAAGAAGCATCATCTACTGGAACAAGCAGTCCTCTCTTTCACCTGTAGTCTACATATCAAGTTTAGATGTCAACATGTAATCAACTTTTTATAGGCTGTGAAAATAAACATTAGGTTAGGGCAACAAGTTATTGTAAGAAATAATTTATAAAGTGCCAACAAAGCAGAGAAGAGCTTATGATTGAATAAAAAATGACTTTCTGGTAAAACTCTGTCTAACCTATTTAATTCAGTGAGAAGGTGTGTCCAAACCTTTGACTTATTGGTAGTTTTACAAAATTTATTTCAATAATTGATTTTGCACAAAATTTGTTTACACTATGTGAGTTCATGAGAAATAGCCTAAATGAGCAAGTGTCACATGATGTGCATGAGGATTGGCGACTTGGTGCAAACTACATTTTTAGATCCATGCCCTTCTAGTGTAAGTGTGTTATATTTTTATTCATGCAATATTTTATACAGGTATTACGATGGAGCACAGCCTTAAAGCCCGTGTAAAGTAACAACAAATGTGTGTTCTGAGTTTGTCACTGCACAGGAATATTAGTTATTAGTCATCCAGCCAAATTTGAATGATTAAAAACACTGTGAAGCATATGAAATTTGGTTACAAAATAATGAAAAAAGGATCGGTTTTCTCTGCTCTGAGACACTGGGGGCGTGTCCACTGCAGGTGCTGAAACCTGTCTGTCTCATCCTCTAGCAGCACCTCCTTCTCTTCCCCACATCACTGCATTTCCTCCGTTTCTGAGTTCCGGCTGGTTCGTTAAGTTTGAGGTTCTACCCACATGTAAAACTGCGCATCGCTGCTTTTTGAGGAGTTGAAATATTTCCACACAACCGCAATGCTTCAGACTTGTTGATCAGTGAAGGAGCGGAATGTGCTGCTACGCCATTCTGAGCTTTGTTTAGCATATGAAGGCAGCAGGTGGCAGAAGTAGCTCCTACCTATCATGCTGGTTTAGTTACTGTCTACTGTGTGGCTCCTCTGCACAAAATCGACCCAAAGCTTTTTCAGACGGTCATCCCTCGGATGAAGGAGCGGGAAAACCACTGAAGCTACCGCACTGTACGGTTTTATATGACGAGAGCAGCAGGGGGCGGGGTTATCCTGAAGGGCAGCCGCGTGACAACACTTTTACATGGACACAATTAATCAGATTAAAAACCTGATCAGGTTAAAAAAGCTTCATGTAAACACGCCATTCAGATTACTTACACTCGGCCGAATCAACATTTCTTTCCGATCGAGACAGGTGGGTTATCCCGATATTTGATCCTAATGCTGCAAATGTAAACACTTCTTCCGATTGTGGGTCATTACTAGCCTGACCAATCAGATCCTCCTGCATTATGTTCAAATGCAGAAGGGTCTGACACCGGAGTCGCACCCAATCATTTCCGCGTCAAATTTCATGACGAACCAATTACATATCACCTTTGTTGTGCGTCATCCTAAAAACACGGAACTAGCGTTTTCCACCCAGAGCACAACATTCAACATGGCGAACTCGACTGTGAATGAAGTGTTTACTTTTGCGCTGCGAGTGTGCAATGACACCTCGTATTCGCACGTTTTTGACACAAAAGCGACAACTGTCATTAATATTTGTCTTTTCTCCTTCATTAAACATGGCTCTGTAGCTACCATTACGGCTCCGTTCGCTAAACCTTTTGTTTTTGTTCCGCCTCGTGTGTATCCGCTTTAGTGTCACATATGTTGCGTCAATTCCTAGTTTCTGTGATTGGTTCTCTCTCAACTGGCTAAGCCCGCCTTCGAAATTGAGAGACAGCGGTTCAGCTCCAGGCCCTCACGTCTTTGTAAAGTAATCTGTCAAAGACGTGAGGGCCTGGTTGATCAGGTAAGGTCATTACTGTGCATTATTGCGCACGTCATGCGTTAACGTATCTTACGTTGGTCTTAATGGAAGCTGGCTGAAAACATGGCGAGCACGAAACAAAACTGGTCAGTTTTGGACACAGATGTGTTGCTGGAGGTTTAAATGTAAAAATGTTTCCAGAAAAAATAAAAAGACGTTCAGAAGAAGATCGTACCGCTCCATTTTAAACAAATGTTTGTTTACAACAAAAGTTTGCTGCTTCTTCAATGACCATTTCCGGTGTTTCAAATCATTCTGTGCATGTCAAACTGAGCAAACCTGATCGAACGTGTGGCGCATGTAAACGCTAGTCATAATCGGAAAGATGTTTTCAGGACCCATGTACACGGTCAAGTTCTAATCCGAACAATGATCAGATTAAAGACATTTTGCACATGTAAACGCGGCTAGCGTTTCACAAATCATGGCAATGTTTTTAATGAAGGTATCTAAGGCCATTGCATTGCTATTTTGTGGATTCTGTATTATTGTTTTACAACAACAGTCTTGAACGTTCCTGTTTTTAAGAGCAGGCTCAAGACTCACCTTTTTAGCTTAGCTTTTAATTGATTATTATTTATTAGTGTGTTATATTGCTCTGTATGTTTTATTTGCTTATATTTTAACAGAGTTTTAGTAGATATTTTATTATAATATGGTTAACTGTTTTTACTGTCATATTTTACTACTTATTTTACTTATTAGCTCTGGTCATTTTACATTTTTACTCATTAATCCCTCTTCCAGTGTTTCCTCTGTGAGAGCCCTCTGGCTCAGGGGCCGTGTCTGGCTGCGGTGGCCTGGGCGCTCTCCGGGTAGTGCTCAGGTGGAGATGGGGGTCCCCACCCTCCCTCCTCTTGGCGCCCTGTGTCGGTGCCCTGGCTACTGCAGTGGACATGCTGCTGTTGGGGTAGACGGCTCTCCTGATGGCGTTTTCCCTACATACATGACTCAACTGAGCTCAGCCCAGTGTCTACTTATGGTCTTAACGTGTTTTGGGAAGGTGTCTGCGTGTGTGTGTCTGTGTGTGTTTGGGAAGGGGGTTAATCGTCATTTTGTTTTTACAATTATGGAGAAGGAATGGGATAATGGGTTATGTGGGGTCATTTTAATCTGTAAAGCACTTTGAGCTGCATTTATCTTGTATGAAAAGTGCTTTATAAATAAAGTTTGATTTGATTTGATCAGTCCCTGCTGAAGAGATAATGTTTAAATGGTGCTAGTGAGAGAAAGTGTAATGGGGAATGATACAAGTAGTGAGAAGATTTGTGATTTTTAAAATCCTTTAAATTATATTTAGATGTGGGATGAACACTCAGTCACATGTTGTACTTTTTGTTGTTGCTCTTTTTGTAAACTTGAAAAACAGTTTTTAAAATTGCCCTCTTGCTGTTTGGTACATTACGACTTGATGGATGGTATGCAGCTCTAAAGGCACTGCGGTGGGACTGATGTGTGTGTACGTCTGAATGCACGTCAGTGTCACAATGTCTCAAGGGGCATGACAGGCTGAATGTCAGGGCTCCTTTTGTTTTCATTTATCTGGCCCAATGCTAAGTCTCCTCCTACTCTCCTCCAGCTACTTCCTCTTTCATCATTTTCAGGCATCTGAACACACCCTTATAAAATTAGCTAACATTGAATTATCTGCACTGTAGCTCACCAGTTGGATCTTTTCAACAAAATCCACATTTAGATTTCTTTAGTTATAGGAAGACTTTTTTATTATCAATCAAAGCATGCCTGTATATCTATACTCTTAGTCTTCTTTTCAGTTTACAATGATAGTTATTGTATGATGTACACTTTTAAAAAGATCAAAAGACACAAGGACTTGATTCAAACTACTGTTTAATCCAGTGCTCTGGTCTATATTACAAAGATTTCTGTCTGTGTTGATCAATGTAATTCTGAGGTCACAGCATAAAGCGGTATTACCATTTATAGCCTTGCAACCAGAAATATGTTGGTACTGATGAAGTTACTGCTGTTTATGTGCTTAAGGCAAAGTCTGTGGAAAAAAAAGAAGATAAAATGTTCACACTAACATAAATGTAATTACTTTCTACTAGATTCCTGTGCTCCCCGTCTGACTGCCTCTTTTACAATGTCACAACATTTCAGTCTACAGACTATATTATTTTACTCCATGATTCATACGATCAAGACATTATCGTGAAAGGAGCAACAATGAGTCCTGCTAAAGTTCCTCTTATTTTGAAGCTAAAAGCAGAGCTTAAGCCCTTGATCTGTTTCATTAGCATCTCCGTATAAGGCCTAAATGCAGTTAGCAGTAACAGTCAGAGCGAGTCACCAGTGGCTCTCATCTTGTGAGGCTGATCAAAGCCAGTAATTTGAAACTGAATAAAGGCTCGCTCACCTCTGCGGTAGCTCACTTGGTTGACATGACTGAAGGACCTGCTGAGTGGTTACAGAGTCTTTCATTTTGCCTTCAGCTTGTATATAGTCTCTCGCCTTCAGTCCTCATCATGCTTGTTCTCTTGTCATTGTATTATTGTTTTCTAAACTCAAATTTCTTCATTCCTCAATTCCTGAGGTACAGTGCTTTGTTTAATCCCAGAGCTATGCAAAGCTCAATTACTGTTTAATAATAAAATCAGCACTGCACCCAAGCATTTCAATGCCTTCTGAGTTTTATCATGGCATGTTGCTCTTCTAAACTGTCATTGCAGCATTTCCTTATTTGCATACAGGTTGAGTAATAAAGCAGTATTTCCACCTAATGCCATAACAATCAGACAGTGGTTAGTAGGTGGCTCAGAATACTGTACACTACAATTCCTTGATCCTTGATCGAGGATCCGAGTGGGTTTGGTGAGAAATATTGATCAACCTCAGCATCGGAGCGCACGCGTGCATGGTGGGAGGGGTTAATGAGCCTGGCACCCAGATGGCTGAAGGCTTTGTGCATTCTGTTCCAAGTTCCATATACCACCTTTAAAACCAAATTAATTTTCATTAGTAAAAATATATAATTCTATTCTATAAAATCCTCGCTAGCCCTTTAGAGAATGTACTGGCCAGAGCAGATGGTTTATAATTTTAATGCTACTGATTTTACCAGTCTTATCCTTAACTCATTCAGTGCCACTTTCAGATTTAATATCCCCCTCAGTGCCAGATATTTAGCTTTTTTACTGATTTGTGAATTCTGAAACCATCAGCACAAAATTTTGTTTCTTCTTTCAAAAGCAAAAAAAAAAAAAAATGTTTCTAGCTCTTTCTGTTATTTAGTAATCTGCAGTACAAAAGAGGAACTTTTATGAAAATCCACACGTTTCAGGACTAAAAGCTGAGATAAAGAGTGTTTTGTGTAAACAGGTTTTTCAAGCAGATCAGTGACTTTGATGTAAATATTTCATGTTTCAATGATTTCAATGCAACATCTGAGCTATGTTTTACTACTATTAAAGTAAAAAAATAAACAGTAAAAAAGTACTTTTGATAGTTTTAGGTCTAAACAGTCATTTATAGACAATTTCAACATTTGAATAAAATATAAGAAAAAAGACAGCAAATTTCTGATTCAGATAGTGTGTGTGTGTGTGTGTGTGTGTGTGTGTGTGTGTGTGTGTGTGTGTGCGCACATGTGCACGCGTGAATGCGCGACTTAGTCAATTTGTTCCCCCCCAACTGAAGCCAAAGTAAACTATGTAGTACTTACAGAAATGTGATTGACAATCTAGTAGCCAAAAGATAACGAAATGGGTTTGTTATCTATTGGCTACTTTATTTCAAGCCCCACCAGGTCTATGATTTATGAATATTATAACTTTTTCTTTTGGACACCATAGCATAAGTACAAGACCACTACAAGTTGATAAAATGATTTTAAAGTCATTTTGACATCTAAATTTGCTACAAATCCTCTCCTCCACCTTTAACATGGATATGTGTTCTACGTTTAGAGTCATTCAAACTGGAATATAATCTGTGGTAGCAAATTCATAGCAAATCTTCATGCTGACTTGTGAAGCCTGTGCATCAGCTGGATATGCAGTGATCAAGCCATGACACAGTGTGCCATGCTTCACTAACATGTGTAGCTTTTTACAGGCAGGAGCATTTTACTCGAGACATTCAGATTATTAGTATGGCAGAACTGGAGTAGCTCTTTTGTAGGATGGAGTTATCATTAGAGATATCTGTATTAAATTCCCCCATTACATGCACACAAGTTATACTACAGTATAATCATATAAAGTAAGTAGCCCCCTGTAGTCTACCCCCTGATTTACATATACTGTAGGTCTGTGTGGATAGGTGAATATAAAACTTGTAGTGTAAAAGCGCTTTGAGTAGTCAGTAAGTTAGATTGAAATCTGATCATGCCAGTGACCCCTAAACAGCAACAAATCTCCGATATGATGATAAACAAAATAATTAAGGTATTGTGAAGGTCCAACATCCAGACGGCAAGCTGTTTAAACTGCTGTGGCATTAAAAAATTTAGATAGATGTTCATAAACTTTAAGGAATCAAAGCAACATTGTATAGAAGAGCGGGGACACAATTCTTACACAACTTTGTAAAAAGAGCATACAGTGACACAGAACATGATTACTTCAAGTTACTGCAGCGTAAGTAGTTACTGATTCATTATTGAATTGGTAGATTTAGTTTCACACATTATAATAGAGCTATAATATGACATATTTTAGTAATTGAAAAGTCTATTGATTAATTAATTGGGTTATCAAGCATTCAAAGGTGCATGTGCTATTTGTACCTTTATTTAAAGATGTATTCTGCTACCTTACCTACAGATGTGCACCCTCATAAGTCAGTGCACACCAAAAGAGCAGTTCACAATATATTACTTGTTTGTTGAAAATAAATTATTGATTGTTTTTACATTGTTGTTTTGCAGTCTCTTAGCAACCTGGATCCGGAATACCTTAGCAAAAGGGTTGAGCTTTCAACATTTTTTGTCAGTGTTGTTCTGAATATTCTTCCTAAATTAGAAGTCGGGTGAGTTTTTCATTGCAGTTGACCTTTTATGCTGGAAATGTAGAAGTCAATCAGCTTGTCATTCTGTTTCTAAGTGCATGTCAGCATTAATAAAACAACCAACATTTTGCCACATTTGGATTATTTACTCAGATTTCTCCTTTACATAATGTAGCATAAGCATGCCGTCTAACAGTTATAACTGTCCCTGTGAAACACTGTGACTAATGAGCAGTACCCAGTCACACGGATTAAAGAATATATTGAATCAAAAATTTTTGCCTCAAGGATTTCTTGAAATTGAGTTATTCAACATACTGGATAGATTGTTTCAGCCCTACACTGCTTATGCGTTTTCTCTCAGGTTTGCAAAATAAAAAAAAAATATATAAAAATGTCTCAGTATTTTATTAGCCATGTATTTGTTAGGCAAGGTTGTATATTTTAGGTCTAAAATGATATGTATATAACACAGAGAATTCCTTCAAGGCACAATATGTAGAATGTTAAATTTTTTGTTTTCTAAAAAACAATGCAATAACATAATTAGACAGTTAACCAACATGTTGTTTGCCATATGCGATTTATTTTATTCTAAAAAGTTATTGATCTTTTTTTACATTTTTGATGGTGTGGCAAACCTGAAGTATTTTTTTCCACCACTAGAGGGAGTATAAGCCAGTTTTTGGTTGAGCTCCAGATCTGCTGCTCAAGGCTCATTCAAGGACATAGGCTGTGTCCAATTTCAGGGTCTGCATACTTTTAAGAACGTATTTTAAGGATGTTACGTCACACCGCCCAACTACGCAGGTGACGATAAAACCCGAGTTCGAACGGCCGGTACCTGTTTCATCACAAGTCCTTTGCTTGTTAGTATTCGGCAGCTCCACGCCTAGTATGTGGCTGGCTAAAAGCTGTAGCGTAAAACGTAGCAAACAGGAAGAGAGATCGTGTTTGTTTCCATGCGCAGCGGGGCAGGAAACAGTATACCTTGCTCTCATAGGCTAGTTTGTTAGCCAATCAGAGTATAGCAAATTCAAATAATGAATATGAACGAGCTGCTGCCGAAGCCTGACACGGAACGAGCTGGAACCAGCTGAATTTTGATGCAGACAGATTGAAAGGCCTGTTAATCAGTGTTTCCTAATGTTTTTTAGATATAAAATGTTTCATATTACAGGTTAATACTTAAGAAATAACCACAAAGTCATGAAATTTGTATGAAATGGCCTCTTTAGCTGTGCTAATGGCTTCTGTTTGATAAGAATATTCTATGAGTGCCTACTTGTACTTGTACAACCTTTGGAATATAAAAAGTCTTTGCAACAGCAAATATTTAGTGAGTCACATCTCCATTGTCCTATCTCTAGATTGTTCCATAGTGTAAATGTTTGATTTATATTAGCTGTTTCTTTAGGATACTTGAAAGGTGTTTTGTGCCATATTTACAATTCTAAATAGTGTCCAGCTTGAAAATTGCACAGCACTGAATTCTGTTTAGCACTGATGTGCAGTGAATTATGCAAAGCAGGCTTCATCTGATCGTCTCTAAACTGAATGTTTGCAGAAGAAGTGGGATGAAAGCCTGGCACTGCTCCATACAACAGGTGTACACTGGTCTGTGGGGAATCTGAAGTCCCAGAGCCAAGGCAGAGCTCTGCATGAGATGGATTAAAAATGAAAATGCATATATGCCAAGGCATACTGAAATGTGTGCATGCACACAGAAAAGCTCATTTTATCATAACAGAAAATCAGAAGATAAATTTCACAAGACTCATCTAAATAGACATAAAAGATTCAAAAATCTATGTCTTCCAGATAGTTATAGACATACAAAATGCTTCCATGTCAACACTTTTAATTATATTACTAATAAACAACAAGGCCATTTAGTTTTTCCTCCATATTTGACTTCCTGTAATGGAAGTCGTTGAATTAGTAATTACCAAGTACATACACAGTAAAATGAGCAGTGTTAATGCAACACTAAGAGTGTCAATTTCAACTCTGGGCCAGGTTACATATGGTCCTGCCCTGTAGAATGTAAAAATCACACTAATCTCAGTGTTACATTTTCAGAGTCAATTTTACCCTGACAAGAGTTAAATTTAGTTGTAGAGTAATGGTGCATTCACACCGGCCCAACCATCAACTTCATAAGCGGCAAGTTTATATGTAAAGTCTAGGGTGGACGGGTGTCAGACAGACGTCAACGGCTCTGCGGCGCTTTGTGAGCGTTATGAGCCGCAACTTTTCAAGCTTTTCTAGCGTTTCAGGCGTTGACACTTGAAAAGCTTGAAAAGCTAGAAAAGCTCAAAGTTCAGCTAGCTGAACTTTTGACGTTCATAACGCTCTTGAAGCAGCATGTCAACCAATCAGAGCGTCTCATCGTAGTGACTTAAGACGTCACAGCACGTAGCCGGAAAGAAGCGGGATCAGCCAAAATGGAAGATGAATAAACCTCATCCAAACGTAGCTCCTGGAGCAAATGGTTAAACTCACCAAACTCAGAACGCATCTGAAGAATGGGGTGTATCCACAAACGGCGCTGATGCACCCGACGTCGACGTTGTCTAGATCTATGAAGTAAATAAATCCAAGCCACTGTTTCAATATGATCCGCCTTAGCTCCGAACATCCGATAACAAAGGAAGCCCCGCCTTCGCGCTCTTTTTCGGTCAGGCTATACGAGCTTTAACGCCTATGCGCCCTGACTGGCAGGCGTTATGAGCTTCAACTTTAAACGTCAAATTTGGAGCGTTATCAGCGTTGCTTGACGTTGACAAAGTGACCGGTGTGAACGCACCATTAGAAATAACATTTCTCTTTCTGCTGCTTTTGTTTGCATGTAGCCAGAGTTTTGATTTCCATGTGGCCGGTGTGAATGCACCTTAAGCCTTCATTAAGACTCACAGTTGTTAATATACTTTTACTCTATGCAATAACTAACACCCTCAGTGTTATTTAAATATGATTTTTAATGCTTGACCATAGAGTTAAAAGTTAACACCGTTAGTGTTGCCTGTTTAACTCCAGATAGAGTTAAGCACAACTTTTGTAACGGACAACATTGTCATTGATCTTCTACATATGAAAGTGTTTGATACACACTGTGGTAGAAACATGGACAGGCCTCTACTACAGATGAGAAAAGCAGGTGAAGGCCCTCTTCACAACTTATGCTCAGAGAAGCATAAAGTCCGAGCACAATTTATAGTTATGTACAATAGGCAGCTTGAATTAGGTTACCTCAGTCAGGTTTGAGTCACGGTTGCTGAAAGATTTAAAAGACCGACTGATTTTAATAATGTAGTAGGTGTAAGGTATTGAATAAAATGTTGTGCTGCATGACTGGCTCTATTTTCACACTCACATGGAGCTTTATGATGCACAAATTTACAAGTAAATCACAGATATAGTCTCCAAGTGCATTTTGGGTAAAACATTGGCTCCGCCCCCCCGCCCTGCTCTAATGAGCAACTCTATTCAGAGTTCATTTTAAATTCAGCACTTGACAGAGTTGCTTAAATGTAACTCTCCAAATTAACACCGACTCTTTTGAGGAATTTACTCTCATGGAGTTAAATTGACTAAAAAAGTGTTAAATTAACACTGTATTTTTAACACTGGAAATTTAACACTTTTGAATTTGCTGTGTACCATATGAAATAATAAAAGTAGATACTTGGTGTTCAGTTGTTGTCATTAACTGAGAAACATTCTGTCTTTGTCATGAGTGAGGATATCAACAGAAATGGGAAACTTTGCACAGCAGATGTAGCTAAAAACCTTGAGAGTCTTTATCTAGATTATGCCGACATTCTTCATGATGAGTCGAACGTGGCTCACGTGTCCTGACTGTTTTTGAGGACTGCAGAGCTCTACATGAACGAGAACATGAGTCACTTTATCAGACAGCGGGTACAGATTGATTTGGAAGTAACTTCTTCAACTTGTTGGAGTTTAGCCAAACAACAAGAAGAAAGCTGTTGTGTCTTTTTTGTTTTTTGACAGAAGAGAAATTGATGAATATAAAGCTGAATATATATTTTATATTTTTCATTAAAAAATGTTTGGAGCAGATTACAATTAGGCTGCCTTGGAGAAAAAATTATGTTGTGGACAACTCAAGATTGAACGTTTCCAAATACTGACGTGAATAAAAAGAACAATGTTTTTTTTTTATTTTTTAAATCCACATTTTTGGAGACCTCTGATTCACAAACATGATGCATTTGAGTAATGAATAGCTTATGCAACTATTCCTAAATTATTACAGGAAACTATACATACTTTTACAAAGCAATGTGTTCTTGCAGATTTTAAAATGAAATGAACAATTTTCAGCAAAATCTAACGAAGATGGATTCCAAAATTTATCAGAATATTATTTTTTGGCAAACTTTTCTTGAGGCTTAAGTGTAAGGCAGAAACCTTCAATCTCCTAATATACAGCTCTGTAATGAATACAACTATAATTTTGTTAAAAACAGCAAAAATGTGGTCGTTATATATGCAGACAATGGAACAGTAAAGATAGTTGAAAGTTAGCTCGGGAGAACTCGGGTGTTATCTCCATCTGCGTAGTTTGAGAGATTAAAACTGAAAGAGAAGTTGTTGACCTGTTTTCACACCCACTATGAAAGTAAGAACACCTGTGGAGCTAAAATATTCAACAGAAACCTCAGAAAAAAACGTTTTTTAAGGGAAGGGTCTTTTTAAATAAGGGTTCAATTACAGCAACCTAAAACCTGAGGCATATATCAACTCAATTCTGCTGCATGCTGTAGATTTCACCTGGCCAGACTTTTTTTTTACTGCAAATTCATGTACCTGTTTTTCTACCTGTTCTGAGCTGATGGAGCTGTAAAACATCTTCAGATTTCAAAGAGCCACAAGCATGATGTATCGTTCAAGTTTATTGAGATGACCCCTACATCTATGGTTGTCATAGTTATTCCTTTGAACTTCTTCTAAAAAGCTTGAACAGAAAATCTTGAAACCCCAAGGTGTCTTGTTAGTTGGTAGAGACCTTACAGATGTAAAACGACATTTTTATGTGTTGCTTTTTTTAGTCTTTATTATTATGTCTGACCTGTCACATACAATTTCCACAACCTCCACCTGGTAGCAGACTGACTAAAGAACTGAAAGTGGTTACCTAACCTAACTTGTTTGGGTTTCAGTTATGGGAATTTGTTTGACTATAAACTACGAAACAATACAAAACTTGTATTATTTTGCTTTGCACTTTATGAATTAATATTAAGCATTAGAATTGATATTGTTGACATTGTTACTTCAGTGTTTTACCCCATACCCACCTAAAACCTTTGCACAGTACTGCATGTAGAAGCCCAATTTGACTTATGACTTTGGCAAAGGACTGTAAATAGATTTGTTGCATCCTGATTTTATCACTCATACAGTCATAGGGTGCCTAGCCACTTCCTTAATTGCAGCCTGACCTCACGTCAAACACGACCGCATTGGTCGATTTTGAAAACGACACTATATTCCATATGCGACCCCTATTGGCTACCCTAACCTTAACCGTTGCGCTTTTTAACTTGAAATTTTGGCTTTACAGTGTGTCCCTATGTATCTTTACATATTAAAGCTAACCGTTGTATTAAAATGAGACATATTGTTTTGTTTGACTGAACAGAGTAAAACCTTGCGCATGCGTGTTTGTCAGCTCCTCTAAGAAGGTGTGTGCATGCGTTGTTGGTAGTTAGTCTCTGCGGAGCTCGGAAAATGCTCCGACAGGTCATTTGAAAATGCTCTCACAGGTGGAATTTTTGGAGCTTTCAAAAATCGACCTATATGGTTGTATAATGTGCGGCCGTGTTGTTAATTGACAACACAGCAAGGCAGATCATCTTCCATTCCTCCCGTCAATGGATGAAGTACCCTGCAGCGTGAGTCGAAGTTGAGCCTCTGGGTTGAAAAAATTCTGCCAATTGTGTTGAGTGACCAGAAGATTCTTCATATCTACTGAAATACATTTGCAAAGATGATGTGCAAACAAATTTAGAGAAGTTTTCTAGCACTCTACAGTGGGGCAAAAAAGTATTTAGGTCAGCCACCAATTGTGTAAGTTCTCCCACTTAAAAAGATCAGAGAGGCCTGTAATTTTCATCATAGGTATACCTCAACTATGAGAGACAAAATGAGGAAAAAAAATCCAGAAAATCACATTGTCTGATTTTTAAAGAATTTATTTGCAAATTATGGTGGAAAATAAGCATTTGGTCAATAACAAAAGTTAATCTCAATACTTTGTTATATAGCCTTTGTTGGCAATGACAGAGGTCTAACGTTTTCTGTAAGTCTTCACAAGGTTTTCACACACTGTTGCTGGTATTTTGGCCCATTCCTCCATGCAGATCTCCTCTAGAGCAGTGATGTTTTGGGGCTGACGCTGGGCAACACGGACTTTCAACTCCCTCCAGAGATTTTCTATGGGGTTGAGATCTGGAGACTGGCTAGGCCACTCCAGGACCTTGAAATGCTTCTTACGAAGCCACTCCTTCGTTGCCCGGGCGGTGTGTTTGGGATCATTGTCATGCTGAAAGACCCAGCCACGTCTCATTTTCAATGCCCTTGCTGATGGAAGGAGGTTTTCACTCAAAATCTTACGATACATGGCCCCATTCATTCTTTCCTTTACACGGATCAGTCGTCCTGGTCCCCTTGCAGAAAAACAGCTCCAAAGCATGATGTTTCCACCCCCATGCTTTACAGTAGGTATGGTGTTCTTTGGATCCAACTCAGCATTCTTTCCCCTCCAAACACGACAAGTTGAGTTTCTACCAAAAAGTTCTATTTTGGTTTCATCTGACCATATGATGTTCTCCCAATCCTCTTCTGGATCATCCAAATGCTCTCTAGCAAACCGCAGACGGGCCTGGACGTGTCCTGGCTTCAGCAGGGGGACACGTCTGGCACTGCAGGATTTGAGTCCCTGGCGGCGTAGTGTGTTACTGATGGTAGCCTTTGTTACTTTGGTCCCAGCTCTCTGCAGGTCATTCACTAGGTCCCTCCGTGTGGTTCTGGGATTTTTGCTCACCGTTCTTGTGATCATTTTGACCCCACGGGGTGAGATCTTGCGTGGAGCCCCAGATCGAGGGAGATTATCAGTGGTCTTGTATGTCTTCCATTTTCTAATAATTGCTCCCACAGTTGATTTCTTCACACCAAGCTGCTTACCTATTGCAGATTCAGTCTTCCCAGCCTGGTGAAGGTCTACAATTTTGTTTCTGGTGTCCTTTGACAGCTCTTTGGTCTTGGCCATAGTGGAGTTTGGAGCGTGACTGTTTGAGGTTGTGGACAGGTGTCTTTTATACTGATAACGAGTTCACACAGGTGCCATTAATACAGGTAACGAGTGGAGGACCGAGGAGCCTCTTAAAGAAGTTACAGGTCTGTGAAAGCCAGAAATCTTACTTGTTTGTAGGTGACCAAATACTTATTTTCCACCATAATTTGCAAATAAATTCTTTAAAAATCAGACAATGTGATTTTCTGGATTTTTTTTCCTCATTTTGTCTCTCATAGTTGAGGTATACCTATGATGAAAATTACAGGCCTCTCTGATCTTTTTAAGTGGGAGAACTTACACAATTGGTGGCTGACTAAATACTTTTTTGCCCCACTGTAAATACTTGAGCAAGTCAGCACATTTACTTGAGTTCTCAGCAGTATATCTATGTCAATTACAAAATTGGTTTTGGTACACCTTGTTCTTTTAAACAAATTTAACCAGTCATTCTTGTTAAACTGTTCTTTACAAATGTATTTTGCTTATGCAGCTTTGACAAAACGTCATAGTAAATGTTAATGAACAGTTAGAATGAGTATAGCAAATCAAACTTCCTGTGGCATGTAATCCTAATTCTTGATATTGTCTTACTTGTTTAACTTGGTCAGAGTAATACTATGTGCATCCTCTCAAATATACTGTACATCAAGCTTTTGGTGTTATAAATTAAAAAGCTGTCACTGAGGATGAAATGCACCTAATATAGGTAGTAGGTCACAACGTACAAAACACAAGTGGCAGAAATTAATAATGAACTGTCTAGATCAGCTCATTTGGCAATGGTAGTATTTATTCATTTTTTTCTTAATGTTTGTTTTTCTTTTTTCTCAAACCTTTTGAAACTGTATAAAACAAGATTGCTTTTGTTAATTAGTTAATTGGCTTTATTTAGTACATAACAGAGTCAGCTCAAAAGACATTTCATGGATGGCACTTTTCTTGAATCAGTAGGACAACCCCTGATCTATTAACGAGGCTGGATTTCACTTCTTCCCTTCCCCTGTACATGCTGTTTATCTGAAGAAACTTTAATAAAAGCAGAGATTCCTGTAATTGCAATACAGCACAGAAAAAAGACAAAGACAAATCACATCTGACCCAGTAAAGATGACAATGACTTGACAGAATCTCAGTAAAGTAATGTGACTAAGCAGTACGTCTGGAGATAAGCTGTAGTATCCCCATAACTCTCTATTCACTGACATCTGAACAAATGGCTAGATGCCTGTGTTCTGTTTTTTACACCAGTGTCACCAGAAATTCCATCTGTGGGCAACATGAATTTTGAATGCATTTTTATCTTTGCTAAAAAAGGCAGTTGTGGCCTAATGGAGGTAAGTGGTTCGATCCCAGGCCCCAGCAGGGTATGTGTCGAAGTATCCTTTGGCAAGATACTGAACCTCAAAACTGCCTCCTGGTCACCATACAGATGGTAGCCCACTGCATCCTTAGGGATGGGTCAAATGCATTAATCTATTTTCTTATTTGTGTAACATACTTGGCCAATAAGTTTAGAAACCTTTTTAAGAACCTGAGAAAATGGCCTTAAGAACCTGAGAAAATGGCCTTAATAATTTTTTTTTGTTTTCTTTTTCATGAGTTTTGTCCCTTTTGAGAGCATGATTATGTCGCCTCTCATGTTGTTTGTCTTTGATTCTTTTTCTCACCCTTTCTTCCATATTTCTCTGCTGTTTTCTCACTGAAGCTATGCAAAACAGCAAAAGAGATCACAAGAAGAGCAGAGCGTTGCTGTAATTGTAGAACGTCCGTGGTGGAAATTAAATCTCACTCAAGATTTAATGGCTGGGGATTGGGTCGAGCCCCAGGGTCAAGATCAGCTATTCACATAGCTATTGACTTTGCAGCACTCAACTCTGAATCACATTTGATTTGATTAAGTGTGTGTTTGCAAATGCATGTCTTTTGTGTGAACCACGGTGAAAGGGAGTGATTTTCAAATATATTAAATTTCTGTTTAAAATTATGCATCTGTTTTGGCTCTTTGCCAAATAAGCAGTCCTACTGAAGTTCAACATCTGTTTTACTGGACATAAGTTGTCTAGTTTAATTAGATTATTTTACTTGGGCCTAATTTTTAATATATGAAAAAACACATCAATGAACTTAAATTAATTTTTTCATAGTTTTCATTTTGATCTGAAAATTTTATGCAAATTTTAAACATCATTTAAACTGTCTTCATCTAAACTGTGAAGAAGATGGTAACTATGAACAATGGAAATGGGAGCTGACGAGATAATTAAAATCTTCAACCAATTTTACCAGAGTTTTCCTTGGTCAACTTATTATTAGATGGTGTTTTTATTATATGGGTGTTATTTTGCATTGTTGAAATGGAATTCTATTAAAGAGGCCATTAAAAACTGTTTTTCTGAGGTTTCTGTTGAATATTTTAGCTCCACATGTGTTCTTACCTTCATAGTGGGTGAAAACAGGTCAACAACTTATTTATCAGTTTTTATCTCTCAAACTACGCAGGTGGTGATAAAACCCGAGTCCGAACGGCCTGTACTTGTTTCGTCACAACTCCTTTGTTCGTTAGTATTTGGCAGCTTCCGCAGTCGAAACCACGCCTAGCATGCTGCTGGCTAAAAGCTGTAGCATAACGTAGCGAACAGGAAGACACGACGTCTGATGTTGCCATGCGCAGCGGGGCAGGAAAAAGTATGTCTTGTTGGCTAGTTTGTTAGCCAATCTGAGTCCAGCAAATCTGAATAATGAACATGATTGAGCTGCTGCTCGAGGCCTGACGGAACGAGCCGGAAGCACCCAAATTTTAATGCAGACAGATTGAAAGATCTGTTAATCAGTGTTTCCTAACGTTTTTTAGATATAAAATGTTTCATATTACAGGTAAATACTTAAGAAATAACCACAAAGTCCTGAAATTTGTATGAAATGTCCTCTATAAAAAATGTTTAATTAAGAGTGCCAACGTCTGAGCTCTGAAGCACTAATATTGTTATTTGTCCATTAATCTTTTGTTTCTGTCACAATTTTTGATTCACATCTGCTCCTGCAGTTTTAAAAAAAATAACAAAAAAAATCATATTGTCTCTTGATTGGGTATGGAGTGCTATGATGTTGATGGCATTACGTCATACTTAATAGATTAACTCACTCTGCCTACAACGTCTATAGATGTTGTACAGTATCAGCACGCTCAATGCCAATGACGTCTTGATGTTTCGAGGTGGGGTGGGGGGCACTTTGCCAGTAAATATCATGCCTCTAAAGGAAGTACCGGTTGTTTTTACTTGTGTGTGTCAGCCACTCTTCATATGATCATGAAGGAGTCAATCCATGAAAGAGGAGAAGGTTTTGGGAAGCCCCTAAGCCTGAGGCATAGCATGAAGCGGAAACACTCCCACAGCTCTCACTTCAACAAAGTTTTTGACGCGGTTGCTAAAGAGAAATGACAACAGTCAATGCGGGTCGCCTTGATCGCCGCATATTTCGTCTCAGCCAGAGACATCCATTTTAGCAGACGGTTCCAAGTCATGTGATTTTTGCGAACCAGATTCCCAACTGTCAGATGAGTGGTTCCTGTTACTAAAACACTATTTATTCGTGTCAAAGACACTTTTCTGCTTGACGTGTCTCTTTTCACTAAAACCCAGTTATTTCCATCTTTTGATTAGAAACAGATGTTTATGGTGCAGCCCAACCTCAAGTACGACTGCATTGGTCGATTTTGAAAACAACACCATATTTCATATGCTATTCCATATGCGACCCCTATTGGCAGGACCGGCCCTGAGCTGCATGGTTCCCTAGGCGAAAAGGGATTTTGACGCCCCCTACTGCCCACAACAGAAACGACATTACTCAATAACTGGATTACATTGCAAACAATATTTATTTATACTAAAATGAACAGTAGAGATGATAGATAGATATTTAATTATTACTGATTTTGCTCTTTACATGAGATCAATGGTGTGTCCAACAGTTCGTCCAAAAAAAAAAAAAAGGAGAATTTGGAGCCCCCTCCAGCAGAGGGCGCCCTAGGCAATGTCCTAATCCGCCTATGCCCAGAACCGGCCCTGCTACCCTCACCTTAACCAGTCCGCTTTTTAATGTGAAATTTTCAGCTTTACAGTGTGTCCATATGTAAAGCTAACCATTGTACTAAAATAAGACATACTGCTGCAGAATTCTTGTTTTGTTTGGCTGAACAGAGCGAAACTCCATGCTTGCATATTTGTCAGCTCCTCTGGGAAGGTGCGCGCATGCGCTGTCGGTAGTACGTTGCTGCGGAGCCCAGAAAACGCTCCGACAGGTCATTTGAAAACACTCTTACAGATCGTATTTGTTGGAGCTTTCAAAATTGACCTTTATATGGTTGTATAATGTGCAGACGTGTTGTTTTGGTGAAACCACCTATGTTCTACAGCAGATTGTGAAAGAACAGAAAAAGCTAGAAACAAGCTCTGTTTTTCCCTGATAGTAGTAAAGAATATTTTCTTTTTTTTTGGTAGTTTCGGTGTTTACATATTCATAAAGCATAGTATTCTGTGAAGGGCTTTTCTGTTCAAAAAATGTCTGGCAGCCAATGAGTTACTTTAGCAACTAAATAAATATATAAGTGGCGTTTTCCAAATACACTACAATTAGATTTTAGCTAAATTTAGCTCTTTTGACCTAGAAGACACTTCACAAATTTAAATTGGTCACAAAAAGTGAGATTTTTTTTATTGTATCAGCATTTTGATATGTTTTTGGGGTTTTAAACAATTTCATTTAACATTTTACACTTGATGTAAATTTAACTTGTGAGATGTCTAAACTTTCCAAATTGTTTGAAACAAACCATTCTTACTTCCATATACTTCTTACAAAGTTGAACTTTACAAGATGACAATTGTTATTAGTGTCTGTCACTGCTATAAGACCTGTGGTTCTGTCTCAAATCACCCCTGGGTGCAAAGTGCACACATTTGTATTCAGTAGCTGCATTGGCAGAATTTCTTTAGAAATGTTCTGGTTTATAACTGCTATTTCTTTTTCCCCCTCTTACAGGTATCCTGCTGCCACTATAAACATGGAACCAATACCAGCGTAAATCTTTGAGCCATAAAGCTTTGGTGAAGAGCAGGTTTATGCTGAAATGATGAACTCATTGTATTCTCCAATGAACATCAGAAACCTCTGATACCGTCACCTCAACTGCAGCTTCTCTCCACTTTCTTTCCTTCTGCTTGTCTTCCTCTTAAAGATCACAATTTTCTTCTCCAAGCTTTTGATGACAGCTCAAATTTCCTGGACACTGCACAGAAGTCTGGATTCCAGAGATTATAGTTTTGCTTCAAGATAAAGCAAAGGGAGTTTAAAGAAACTGCTGTGTTGAAATTACTAGCTTTCTCCTCCGACTCTCCTGCTGTTCCTCAGTCCCACAGGCACCAACTGATGGAGAAACAAAGGAGAGAGTCAGGATAAAGACAAGAACAAACGCACTGAGGAGAAAAGGGAAGTAAAAAGAAACAAAACTGCTTATTGGTCTGGAAAATTAGAGTAAAGCTTCTGTGAGCATTCCTTTCTGATCAATTTTTATTCCAGTTTTGAGGAAGAAAAAAATAAAGGTCTTGTTTTATCGCTGGTGAAGGTAGTCCTTAGCTCTGTGGTTCATTAAACCATCAAAAAATCAAAGAGAGAAGGGAAATTTTAGAACTTTTAGCATGACAAGGGGATTAAGAGTCCCATGTTGGCCCTTGTGGCCTCTGGCCCTATTCAGCATGCTCAGCACAGTGAAGATGCTGGAGTTTGGTGGGGCACCAGGTCAATATGCGCGATATGGACGCTGGGAGGCTGGATCGGTGGGAGAGCTGAGCTTCAGTATGAAAACCAACATCAGCCAAGCCTTGGTACTCTACCTGGATGATGGAGGGAACTGTGACTTCTTGGAACTGCTTATTGCTGGTGGCCGACTTCAGTTGCGCTTCGCCATCCACTGTGCCGAACCGGCCATTTTACACATGGAGACCAGAGTGACCGATGACCGCTGGCACATGGTTTTGCTAACTCGTAACTTCCGGGAGACCTTGCTAATGGTGGATGGAGAAACAAAAGTAGCTGAGGTCAAGTCAAAAAGGAAGGAAATGGCGGTGGTCAGTGACCTGTTTGTGGGTGGAATTCCACCTGATGTGCGCCTCTCAGCTCTTACTTCCAGCACTGTAAAGTATGAGCCACCCTTCCAGGGCTTGATCTCCAATCTGAAGGTGGGAGAGATGCCTCCAACTCTGTTAAATAGCCAGGGCATTCAGAGTGATCTGGAGTACCTCTGCACCAAACAGAACCCATGCTTCAATGGAGGGTTTTGTTCAATTCAGTACGGAGAAGTTCACTGTGATTGCACCCACACCCGCTTCAGGGGGAAGTACTGCAAGGAAGGTAAGGAAACCTCTTTCTGTACCTGCTCGATTGTGACACTGCTTGTGTTCTTGTGCATATGTGGATGGACAGCTTGATTATCTTAGAGTATATTTCAGATGGAAATCATGTGGCTTGAAATACAGGAATTTTTCAGGATTACAGGTGGATATATAACATATTTTTTTATTGTCAGGAGTGTTGTATGTTTATTAAATTGTATTTGCCCAATGTCTCTTGAATATTAGTACTACCAACAACATAAAATATATTGTCTGCATAGTATTGATAGTTCTGACACTGAAAAAAAATGTAGACATTTTTTAAGGATATTTACAGTATTTAAGTAAATATGAACATATCATAAAACATGAAACTTTAAAGCTGAATGATTCTAGTTTTTATATATAAATTGTAATAACTGGTAATCTACATTCCAGCAATTTTAAACTGTCTCTAAAACAGGGGCACGTCTAGAAAATCTTTGTTGGGGGTCCAGGTAGGGGCACAGATTTCCAAAAGGGTGGCTCAAGTAGATGCCCCTATAACCTTAAAAAATCTAGCTTTTACAGAATTATAACCAAGTGACAAAACACAATGTCAATGTTACATTTTCATTAATCAATTTCTTACATTAATGTAAAAGTATTGATTGAATTTGATTGTCTCAGCTGGGAGGTGACCAGTCTACTTGCAAGTGTGGCCTGTGCCACCCTGGGCCACCCCTCTGGTCACGCCCCTGGTCTAAAATCTATGTAAGATCAAACAGGTTATTTAAAGCTTTACAGCCAAGGTTAGACTGTCAACAAAGTCACAGAACTCTCAGCCCCTCCCGTCAGGTGGAATTCCTAAGCCACGCCCCCCCCCAGGTTTGGAAACACGCGTAGCCCCAGAAGACGACCAAGTGCAAGACACTGGTCCGCAGTTCATTCAAGTACCTTAACATGGTGGAATCACCAGTACGTGAAAACAATATAAAAAACAAACAACTGACATTAATTGTTACTTTGTTCTGAACCTGACGCGGAACCAGCCGGCGGCTGTTTCTCCTGCTGTGACATGGTAGAGCGGCGAACACTCCCAGCAGTGGTGTTCTGCGGTAATATGTCTCAGTTTTTTAGGAGCACAGAAGCCAAATAAATGCAGAAGTCCGTATGGCTGGAGAGACTGTCCAATCATTCCTTCCGGGCCGAACCATTTGATTGGTTGATGTTTTTAGACAAATACGGGAGAACCACTTACTTACTTACTTTTTGCTGTGTGGAGCACTAACACATGCTGTGGGTGTGGGGTGGATATATAGAAAACACAGTATGTTTCTAGATGGATTGTTTCACGTACACACACTGTAAAATCTACTTCAACACTGACATTTTGATTACTATCAGTGTAAATCACCTCACGGCAAAATATAAGAGTTTTATCAAATTTAAATATTTTCACTGGGGTGCAGGAGAAGTAGAGAGTAGAGTGGTGTTAAAACACTGCAGTGGCAATGTGTCATGACATAGCAAAGGAAATGAAACAAAATGTTTTTCAGGAACATTGAGATGGTGAATGTGGTTGGCACAGATAGAAAATGGCTAGTTTTCCTTTGTCATTTTTTGAGGGGGATTTTGTAACTCATAGGATTTTAAGATGGCACAGGTGCTCCTTAAATTCAGGTGGGCTTTATCAGAAAATAATATCAAAGCACCTGAATGTTAAACATTATAGATCACAGATTGATTGGCGTCATTATTTTCTGTTGTGTGTTTTTCCCTTTTGAACTATCTTTTTGCTGTCCTCTATTATTTTCTCAGGCTTTTGTTTTTGGCAGCCATCTTATTATTTCCTGCTTTTATGTCTTGGATGTCAGCTCATGTCAAACTCTTCTGTTTTGAACCCCCCATCCCTCCTTCAGTGGCACATCTTATTTCCATATCTGTTTTTTCCCTCTTTTTCACATTGTGTTTTTATTTTTATTTTTTTTCCACACAATATTTCTCTTACTTACCTGCTGTCTTCTCTCCTCCAGGCGGTCTAGTACTCTGCATCTCCCATCACCTCATCCTGTCTTTGCTCCTCTTGAGTCGCCTTCCTTCCTTCTCTTATCTGTTCACCTTTACCAGCTGTCAGCACTTCACAGTCCCACCTCTCCTCCTCTTGCACTTATCTCTCTCTTCTCTCGCTTTCATCTGTCTCAGTCTCCCCCCCTTCTTACATGTGGATACTATAATTCTCCATTTAGCCATCAAGAATAACTTTCTCTGACATGATCATTTGTGCTCAAAGTGGGAGAGGGATGGTGAAGTTTTAGGGGAAAAGCTCTTCATCCTTTAGCATCACCATGACTTATAAATGCTGCATGACGAGTTTCAGACAAATCAATACACTCAGTATCTTCTACCTTGTCCCATGTGATATAATAGCTTGTAAGTCGTGATCAAAAATGCAGATAGTTACATGGCCACAGGGTTTATGCCAGATCCCTGAAGTTTTGCATTTTGTGCTTTCAGATAAGATCTTACAATGATAGTCAAACTCAGACCCCCAAAAATTTTTGATTCAAAATTTCATCAAGATTTTGCTTTTGATGTGTTGAAAATAATTTTTGAAGTCAAGAACAAAAAGTCTCCACCGAGTTCAGGAACAGAGAAGAGACAAACTGGTTAAGACTCTTGAAACACAGCTTTATTAAACAATTCTCTTAAAGTACAGAATGCATTCTGGAGATCAACACACGTACCTCGCTGGGCACCAGAGAGATCTGATCTGCCTTCCTTGTATTGCTGTCTTTCTAGCTGCCCAGTGAGGGTGTGTAAAAGTGAAACCTAAGGAAAGTGAAACTTAACTCGTCAGTAATTTTCCACTGAACATCTAATATAATAACAACCTGAAAAGGAAATGGTTCACAAATTGTTAACAAAGAGCTTGCATGATCTACATAGCTATTCAGTTTACACCTCTTAAAAGTACAATCTTTAATCCAAGTAAAAAATATAGTAATGAAAAGCACATGACTATTGTAAGGTTACATAAGATAACATAGTAAAAAATTTCTGTTAATAAATGCTCTTCTTCACATAATACAACTAAATGTGGCATAATTTAGACCAAACCCTTCTGTTTTTCTGGGGGAGGATGTTTTTTAAACTTTTTAAACTACTGGTGATGCTACTTGGCTTTCTAAAGATGTTAAAGACCAACTCCAAAGAAAATGATGTTTTTCATGTTGTTAACATGTTCTTGGGACATTTTTCTGATGCTAGAGAACATATCTTAAGAAAAGTAAGCATAAAGTTGCATTTCGGAGTATTTTTACATTCAAATTGCTGTGAATCAGTAGCAGACGCAAAAATGCGTCTAAAAAAGACTGAATTTGTGACGTAGAAAAGCCACTGGGCGGGCAACAAGCTCCTACCCCGCTAGCTGTAACTGTAAGCTAGTGGTAGAGCTAGCATAAATAGACAGCTCTCAGAAACAGGGAGGGTTCCGCCCACAGTGCAGAGGTAAATAGCTAATAAGCTCCTGCAGCTTTGCAGGAACTACTTTTTAGAAAATGGCACAGGCATACTTGTCAACTCTCCTGATTTTCCCGAGAATTTCCGTGCCCCTTCCGAAAATCCCCCCGGGGTCACCATTCTCCTGAATTTTCCCCGGGATCTGAATATTGTTAAACCACCTGCCGCTGCGTGCTGTTTCTAACCGGTCATTAATAACCGTTACACCTCAAAGCTACCAGCGGCAGTTGTACAAGCACATATTACAGGCTGCAACCCCCCCAACCATAACCACCCCCGGTTGAAGGTTTGAAAGTCTCCCAAATTTGGATGTCTCAACGCATGACATGTATGGGCACAGGTTTTGTGATTTTGGGTAAAAATGGCATAATCCTAATTTAAAGCCACTGAGATGCTTTGAAACAGACCAAAAGATAATCAGAGTGGGTTTTTAACCTAAAGTCTAACCAAGTAATGTTACTGCTGAACAACCCTTCTGTTTTGTAATATTCAAATCCTTTAATTCTTGAAGTATTTCCTGTCTTTGTACTTTGTATCAGATTGCTGTCTGGTTGCTTGAAGCGTACTGCTGCCTGACTTTTAGCTGAACTGAGAACAGAATACCAATGCAGGAGTGACTGCAGGAAATGGGTGTCCTTTTGAAAGGAAAGGAGGGTGCAAAATAGAGTGGTATAGAGAGGAGGCAAGGAAAAAATAAGAATACTTTTTAGAGGAAAATAGTAATGACATGAGTATGAAAGAGAGCAAAAATTACACAAGCATATTAATTCACTCAGTGTTAATTTACTTTCAGACATCCCTTTGTTTAAAGGCTGTGAATTTGTTTATAGCTGACAGCAGTGCAGACTGTATTTCTTACTTTCATCTGTCTTGTAGAATGTAAAAACATAAAGTGATGTCACTCATGTCTGGAAATGAAAAGATGGACCATTTTCCTGATGAAATTTGAAGTTGATAAGAAATGAAAACTCAAAGTGAACCTCACACTGTGAGCTTGATATATTTTGACAAAACAAAGCTCACAATTTGTCTTCTGTAAAAGTGCAATGAGATACAATCTGACATACTTAGTTTAACACTGAAGTTTTTAGGAAGTATAAACCTTTTGGTTTTTCTTGCCTGTTATATCCATCCTATTATAATGCTATTGTAAAGGTTATGAATGTGTCTTTTTTTTAATCAGTGGGGTTGTAATTAAAGCAGCTATGTAACTCTGCTGGTATTTGTTCTTTATAATTGTTGCAAACCTGTTTTGTTCTTGTATTGACCTCCAAACAGCACTGGTCAACAATAAGCTCTAAAGTCAAAGTAATTAGAGAGTAAGAAAAAAAAGTATGAGTATAGTAATTAATCAGCATGCTTTAATACCTAATCAGCAAGAAGGAAGGACATATATAAACAATAAAACAAACAAATAAATAACGACTGCTAAATTAAAGGGGATATACCCGATTTCAAATTGCCTAGCTTAGAATGTCAACAAATGTAAACAAAGTCACAGAACTCTCGCCCCTCCTGTCAGGTAGAATTCCTAAGCCACACCCCCCCAGGGTTAGGAAACACGCGTAGCCCCAGAAGACGACCAAGTGCAGGACACTGGTCTGCAGTTCATTCAAGTACCGTAACATAGGGGAATTACCGGTAAGTGAAAACAATATAACAACGAACAATTGACATTAGTTGTTACTTTGTCCTGAACCTGACGTGGAACCAGCCGGCGGCTGTTTCTCCTGCTGTGACATGGTAGAGCGGCGAACACTCCCAGCAGTGGTGTTCTGCCATAATATGTCTCAGTTTTTTAGGAGCACAGAAGCCAAATAAATGTGGAAGTCCGTATGTCTGGAGAGACTGTCCAATCATTCCTTTTGGACCGAACCATTTGATTGGTTGATGTTTTTAGACAAGTATGGGAGAACCACTTAATTATTTTTTTCGTCTTTTTTTTAATCTTCACAACATATTTTTATCCATTTATGGGTACGAAAAAAACACGCTAAGCTAATGTGTTATGCAAATTAAGGATAGCAACTGACTTTATAACAATTTCTGAAACTGTTAAATTTGTCTCCTCTGTTAAACAAGTTACTGAGTTGTCCCAGTGATAAAACATCATTCTGATGTGTTGCACATTTATTTAAGACATAGCAATCTATGTGAGCACAGAGAATGTTAGCACAGGCAGACATTAGCATGAATGACTCTTGTGTTTTAGTGAAAACATTTTAAATGAAAAGAACAAAATGGAAATCAGCATTAGTGCAGCCTGGCTTTAGTCAAAGTTTGAGTCCAAGTTGTAAAGAAGCAACAGTTGGAGTCACAGCATACCTCAGTCATAGAATCCAGAATTCATTTACAACTAGAAAAGCAGTCAGAGAGCACAGACGTCTGCCAGGCAGCTTAGTTCCCCCCGTGTTGTGATCTACAGCAAAAATAATTAACTCCACCCACTGATTAGAAGTTGTTACCCCCGCCAAGGAGGGTTTATCAGGGTTTGTCTGTCGGTCTGTTATTCAAGGAGAGAGTCACACCAACGACTTGGATGGAAATAGTTACTTCTATCAGGAGGTTATGTTTTTAACCCTTTAATGCTCCTTGTATCATATTTGCTACATAGTTTAGATCATTTCTAACATGGTTGCTCCCAGTAAAGGATCCACTCGTCTTTTTTTTTCAGGTTAAATCATTATTATATGGATGAATGCATTATAATTAACTCATTTTTTATATTACAATTAAACCGTAAACACGGCCAATGTAATAAATGTGATACAAAAAATCTATTATAAATAACATGATGTAGCAAAAAAGGTTTGTGAATTTTGTTCTAAGGCTTCGTAAACATCTCAGTTCCAAATAGTAAGAATTTTCTGGCTATTTTTTAATAAGTTGGGTCTTACGGGGTTAATCAGGATTTGTCTGTCTGTCTGTTAACAAGATAACTCAAAAACGTCTGAATGGATTTTGATGACATATTCAGGATAGATCAGAAATGGGACAAAGACCAATTGATTAGATTGATCTATCCTGAAAATGTCCTCAAAATCCATCCAGACGTTTTTGAGTTATCTTGTTAACAGACAGACAAACACCGATACAAGCATAACCTGATGGAAGTAACTATTTGCATCCAACTTGTTGGTGCGACTCACCTTTACTAAGGTCTGCACTTATCAAAACATCACATATTTACTTGAGCTTTTTCAGCTGAATTTTGCACGTCTGTTGTTACTGCAGTTACCAACCTGTTTTCATTGTGTCAAGCAGTTTGGGGAAATATGAAGCAAAGCAACTGTGAAAACAACTCAGTTTGTTTTTCTGATATTGTGTGTGAAGTCCTTTTGTGTATCTAAAATGTGGTGCGCCCATTGTAGAAATGCAATCAATAGAATTTGACAATAAACACGTAATCCTCAGTGTTTCTGCTAGCCTTCGCTTCATCCAACTTTTACTATTCTTTTTAGAAATGGATCAGTTGTTGTCTTCGTTAGATAATCTGTAGAACCAACTGGAACAATGACGATTCACTACCAAACATCACGTCTCTGTAGTTTATATTTTTTTCTTATTTGTTTTTCCTTTACTTCAAATGTTGAAACTTGTGATTGGAATTATAAGCAGGGATCACAGGAAAATGTTCTTTAGCTGCAAACTAAATCCAGTACATCAGCAATCACGAGGAATTTTGCCAACGCTAAATTTGAGTTTTAAAACTGCAGTTTAGCTCATTATGGATTGAAATTCCCTTGCAGCTGCACTTTTTACATTATATATTAGAATACAGCAAAAGCATGGGTTTCAAGGAGCCTTGCAGTCACCTGGCCTGTTCGTTAAATGTTTAAGATGATTCCCACTCTTACAGCTAGAATCACTGACCTGAGGGAAGCCTTTAGCTGTGGAGCGAGGGAGAGAAACTGAGTAGTGTCTAATGTCTGCTTCAAACATGTACCGTTCCTTTTTATGGGCTGTGGGAATGTTACCACAGCATGCTGTACATATGCTGCTTTCCCAGATGAGTTGGTGATGTTTCTGATTTATTAGGTGTTGTAGAGGCTCACACCTCTTAACATAACATAAATTAACTATAGTATATTTTAAAGAGGATTTAAGCTACAGTATGTTACTTTAATGTTTTTTGTAAGGACCTTACTTTCTGACTCGGAGCTTGTTTCATTAACACTGAACAGTTATCATTGAGCTTTTTGTGGCAGATAACACACTTTGGGAAAATAAGGCACAACAGAAGATATTATAAGAAATCAACTGTTAAGGATTTGATCGCAGAATGCAAAATATGATTTTATTCACATCCGTAATACACTAACATTGTGAGCTGAGAATAGCTGGGCTTTTGTATTATTTAAAGCTCTAATGTGGAGTTTCTTCTCAGAGAGCACCACTGAGGTGAAAAAAATGTGTCAAACTATTAAGTCCCGCCCCTCAATGTCCATAATATGATAGCCAGTTTCAGCTCTTGAACTTTGTTGCAATTGACACGTCATGAGTTCTTGCAGGGTTGTAAACAACAACAGGCCGGCCGTAGTTCTTCAGGATTCAGGCACATGCTTGGTTGATTGAGAGGTGTACTATGCAAACGGCTAATGCTATTGGCTAAAGCTAAGTGGCAATCAGTGAAAATTAAATGCACCCCTATGGGACAGCTGGGGGCTTTGAGAAAGAAAAAAAAAAAAAACGTTTCTCCTACATTACAGAACTGGGACACACCATCACTTTTATGGAATTTCAAAAAACCATACATAAAACCTGAAAAGGAGGAACTCCAGATTTCAGCTTTAAGGTGCAAAGATTAAAGCATAGTAATTGCATAGTAATTATTAAAAATCTTTCCATCAGAAACCACATAGAGGAGTTTCAAGAGGAGCATGCTCTTGATAGCAAAATAGGACCTTTAATTTCCACCTTCATAGAACAAAAGGATTGTAAATTAAAGGTTCATTTTCAGAGATTAGAGAATATTTGTATAATTTCCTTATCAATATAATAAAGGATGACTAAATTAATGTATTTTTACCTGCTATAACCAGGTACATACAATAAATTAGGTATAATAATTCTGTCAATGTTTATATGACCCGTATTCTATTTTTTTCTAACTAACCTAATGAACTAACTAACCTTAATCTTGGGTTGAGGTCAGAACTCTGTGCAGATCAGTTACATTTCTGTTTTACCAAAGGTAGCATCTTAACATGGTGCCATGCTGGAATTCCCTGAGCTCTGAGAGTGACTCATTGTTTTACAAATGTTTATAGAATCAGTCTGCGTGCCTGGGTGCTTGATTTTATACATCTGTGAGCATGAAAATGACTGGAGCACCTGAATTCTACCGTTTACAGAGGTGTCTTAATACTTTTGGCAATATATTTTATATAGAGATATAAAATATATTGCCAAACGTATAAATATATGGAGATAAGAGTGCACAAAGATGTGCCTGCATTTCTTCAGCAGCATCCACAGCTGTGGGTTCTTCCTAGATAAAACACACTTTCAGTACAAC
The DNA here is from genome assembly GCA_006937955.1 of Pachypanchax playfairii. Lineage (NCBI taxonomy): Eukaryota > Metazoa > Chordata > Actinopteri > Cyprinodontiformes > Aplocheilidae > Pachypanchax > Pachypanchax playfairii. The sequence goes on from SSNP01000131.1 coordinate 352,917, forward strand.
AAAGACCCTCACAAGGAGTGAGATACAGACGAAGTCCAAATAAGTTTGTTTGATTCAAGATGTTGAGCGCTCTCTCAATTTTTTTAATCTATATTTTCTTCCTTGATTCTTTATGTTCAATTATTGTTACGCCTACAAAATTAGAATATGGGCACCAGCTCTTCACGACCATGAACCTGAGAGATTTACTATATATTAATGCCATTAAACCCCATTTTTAAAAACTGAATAAAGTGCTTTTTTACATATTTTTAAAAGTAATGTTTTTTTCTGTCGAAATATGTCAATAATGACTTATGCCTTAAAGCTCACCATAAAAAGATAGAAAAGTGCACAGCATAATAACCACAATTTTAAGGTGTATCTGACACGATTTTGACAATCTATGATATTCAATCCAATCCAATCCAACTTTATTTCTAAAGCACTTTCACAGCAGCATACACTGCACACAAAGTGCTGTACAACAGAATATACATCAAGATAAATAAATAAAACATAAAAATGAGACACATAATAAAAGCAATAAAACAATCGAATAAGAAATAAAAGTATAAAATCACACAAGACATTAGGTGGAGTGGAATGCAGAGGATGCATATTGCATATTAAATGCATATTAAAGCTTAAAAAAAAGATCATGCTCTAGGAATCCTTTATCACAGATTTTAATAAAGCATTGTGATATTTTACAATTGAGTTTGAAATTTACCCCCTTGCTGCCATTTTCCCCAAGTAGAAAGTGATGTCATTCGTTGAACCATGCAAATTTCCTTCTAACCATATTGGAAGTAGGTCTGCCACAAACGATTATTTTAATAGTCGACTAATCATCAGTTTTTTTGGCGATTAGTCGACTAATCGTGCTATGCATAAAGTCTAGCTTATTGCACCACGATGCAGCGGCACTAATGTACCCACGCTTTTTTTAAACATGTAATGTAGCGGTATACAATAAATCATTAGCGTTTGTATATTTAGAGCAAATACGTGACATACGTAATTAATGGTAATGTCCTGTGTTTGTATAGTGCTTTTCTAGTCATTCAGACCACTCAAAGCGCTTTCACACTACAATGTTTTACATTCACCCATTCACACAACCCGATATGTAAACCGGGGGGAGAGGGTAGGGGCTAACACTCACACAACCCGATACACAGATCGGGGGGCAACATGGGGTTCAGTGTCTTGCCCAAGGACACTTCGACATGTGGAGGTTGAAGCCGGGATCGATCCACCAACCTTCAAATTGGAGGATGACCGCTCTAACCACTGAGCCACAGCCGCCCCATACATAATGAAATGTAATGAAATCGCCATTGCTACAATTGTAATATTAAGTGTGAATATTGAAGGTCGCTCTTACTTAGTGTGTCATGGTAATTTGAGGGTGATTATTGGACTGCGTTCCTATGTTCTTTGGTTGTTGTAGTTTGGTTGTTGCACAGCGGAGAGATGCTAGTGTTATACATTCAATAAAGAAGAGCATTGTAAGAAGAAGATAAGAGGCTGGTGGCTCGCCACCCCAACACACCTTTTAACATGTAAATACAAGTAAGTCCCTGCTAATGTTAGCAACTAACGCGAGGAATTTAACTTACAGAGGTGACCGTCCCTCTTTGTCCTCCACCACGATGTGCTTCTTTTTAATGCGTCGAGCAGAAATACAGAAAGCAGCAGGATGTGCCACAACAGGCAGGATAAAATACAAAACAAACAATGCTTTATAGAATAAACAGTGACGTTGATTGTTAAATTTATTGCCGACGATTTTGTTTACCTGATTTACCTGAGACTTTATTATTTGCAATATTGTAATTAAGTCATGATTTATAATCAAATAGCATAACAGTTAGAGCAACTAACCGCGACTTGTTATTGTACAACTCTCAAATTATATCCAAAGTAAGTTCATTCAGTTTTGACAGAACACTATGGCTAGTAACATTAAGGCCACATCACATAAACTGAATACATCTTTTTACTTTTCATTGATATAAAATTTATAAAACATGGGAGATATAACAAGGTGGTAGCATGGTAAAAAATAAAACAAAACAATTCAAATGGTAAAATTACATAGGATGTTTAATATCCATGAGAAATGTTTTCGAGAGTCCAAGAGATGGCAATACAACAAAAAGTAAATGTGCTAAAATGTCAACGTATAAAAGTATATATCTGTCGTAGGATTCTAAACGGCTTTTTACTTCACATTGTCACATTGCTGCCCTTTTAGTTTTACAACCTAACAACAGTCTCATGAGGCTCTCCAGTCAGTACTATTTTTCACACATTTTCTTATTAGATTACCAGTATTTTTCAGTTGCTGAAGTCGACTCTGCTTGCAAGACACAAGCTGCCACCGATTCACACTCATGGTTCATACATTTTCAGAAGGTGTGAATGGGACTGAGAGAGTGGAAAATTGCTTTCATTGTTTTCAAGCAGAAGCAAGTGGTCCTGACTGTGTCTGATGAATTGCAAGCTAATTAACTTCTAAACTTTGAAATGCTTGTAGGTGTCAAAAAATACACAACTTGCCTTTACTGAGTTGCCCTTCTAAGTGGCAGTTGATGCTAAGGAGAAACTGAAGCCTGTACAGTGTATCACTAGCTAATCACCTGAGCAGTAGAGACACACAATATAAATAAAGGTATTTGGCTATTTTTGATCATCACATCAACATATTTCTTTTGACATTTAATTCAAATGCAAATAGTTAAGACTCCCTTTGCATGGTTTTGCTCTTCTTCGAAGACTTTCCTGTAGATTGTGGTGTTTCTCTGTGGGATTTTATGCTTTTTCACTCAACAGGGTCAGGATTGATTAGCTGCGGTGCTGATGTTTGACAAGAAAGTTTGGTTCATCCTCAAAGTACTCAATACAGTTGATTTAAGGGCGCTACGCAGTCTGGTCAGGCTTCTACACCAAACTCATATATTTATAGTCCTTCCTTTGTGAACTGGGACACAGTGTTGTTGAAAAGAAAAGTGCCTTTCCTGAAGTGTTGCTGCAAAATAGGAAATATATTATTGTCCAAAATGTCTTGGCATGCTGAATAAAGTCCAAGAACAGCCTTTTTTACCTTTTTAAATTGAGAGTTTTCATAGCAATATTTATTGCTATGTCTACATTTTAGAAATCTTCTCAAAATCAAGATAATTTTGAGTTTTATGACAGTAGAGCAAGTAACTAAATTGGCCAGTGAGACTCAAACTCGGACATTCGTGCCAGCACACACATAACACAAAGACTGTGACTTTTTTCTCACCACCAGTTGTTTTTGTTTGTATTCATTTCTTTTTGTCCAAGGTCAGCCATGTTCATGTTTGTAAAATGTAAATAAAATAAAATACTCATTCCTACAGGTATTCCAACTTTGCTGGACTTACAATCCCGTCTGTCTGCATAACAGTATTGTTGGAATGCGCTGTGGTACCCTCATGAACATCAACTAAACAGTATGTTACAGAAGAAAATAGTGTGTTTCTACCAGAATGGTGAGAAAAAAAGCAATTAACAATGGAAGAGAGACAGACCATCATAACACTCAAAGATGTAGGTATTTCCTACAGAGAAACTGCAAAGAAAGTCAAGATGTCAGTGTACAGTTTCAGAAGAGTAAATGTGACTTCCACAGAATTATGGGAACTTCTCCAACAGATATGTGAAGAACTTTCAGAAGAATATTTGATTTCAGTTGTAGAAATAATGCCATGAGTGTGTTATAGCTGCCAAAGGTTGATGAGATTTAAATTTAGAATACATCTTGGTCTAAAAAATGATTCCATAATTTTTTTTTCTTGTCAGCACATTCTTGTCTTGCTCTTGTCGAGGACAGTCGCATTTCGCAGCTTCTCCCTTATCTTCTTCAACCCTCCCCCCCTTTCCTGCTTCTGTCTCGTGTCTGCATGTCTCTGTGCCTTCTGTACTGGCTGCTACGAACTGGAAATTTATATGGATCTGGTATCGTGGTCACTTACTCATTGGAAAACTTTTTTTTTTACTACAATTGAGGCTTGAGAAGGGGGAGCCACCATGCTCGGACTCGACCCACGCTGTGTCGGTGGAGGACGTATTTATTTGGATTACTGACGTGGGAACCTGCTGATTGGAGCTGGCAGTCACCTGACGTATTTGGAAAATAAGGAAAGTATGTAA
>SSNP01000131.1:357786-369133 GCA_006937955.1 Pachypanchax playfairii
GGCTGCCTGGAGAGTGAAGGCCAAGCTGTTCTCTGTATCTCCAGTTGAATTTCCCTTCTGGGATAAATAAAGTATTTTTCATTCATTCATTTCATTTCATTTTTTCATTTCATTTCATTTTTTTTAACTCCAATTGCTTATTTGTACAATTTTTATTTCAGAGTACAATGACTAGAAATTCCATAAACGTGATGGTGTGTCCCAGTTCTGTAATGTAGGAGAAACGTTATATATTTTTTTCTTTCTCAAAGCCCCCAGCTGTCCCATAGGGGTGCATTTAATTTTCACTGATTGCCGCTTAGCTTTAGCCAATAGCATTAGCCATCTGCATAGTACACCTCTCAATCAACCAAGCATGCACCCGAATCCTGCAATGAACTAGAAAAAATGTAGTGTTATAAAACTTTGAATAGTAGTGATGTAATTACTCCACCACTCCATTTAAAAATGCTATAACCAGTATCTGATCCAGAGACAACTGTCTCATTCTGATCAGCAGATTAACTGGTGGATTCTTATTTTAAGTATTTGCCTCCGAGGACTCTCTTTTTAAGATCTTAATCCCATTATATCCTTACTTTTATTATTTAAAGAACATATTTGAATGCACATTTCATCTCCTCTGTTAGGGCAAAATGGAAACAATCCTGCCTTTAAGTGTTCAAAATATTCTTCTGGACTGAAAGGAGTTTGAAGAGTGTTTGAAGAGGTCATTAAAAATGTTTTTTCTGAGGTTTCTGTTGAATAATTTAGCTCCACAGGTGTTCTTACCTTCATAGTGGGTGTGAAAACAGGTCAACAACTTCTCTTTCAGTTTTTATCTCTCAAACTACACAGGTGGTGATAACACCAGAGTTCGAACAGCCTGTATCTGTTACGTTACAACTACTTTGCTCATTCGTATTCATCAGCTTCTGCAGTTGAGACCACGCCTAGCATGCTGCTGGCTAAAAGCTGTTAGCATAAACATATATCAAACCGGAAGAGACGCAGTGCGCTGTTGCCATGCGCAGCGGGGAAGGGATAGTTTGTTAGCCAATCTGAGTCCAGCAAATTAGCATAATCAATATTAATGAGTTGCAGCCCGAAGCCAGCCGAATCTTGACGCAGATATATTAAAAGGTCTGTTAATCAGTGTTTCCTAACGTTTTTTTTAGATATAAAACGTTTCATATTACAAGTTAATACTTCAGAAATAACCATAAAGTCATGGAATTTGTGTGAAATCGCCTCTTTAGGAAATTCAAATACATTTGTTTTGACTTGTGTGGTTGCAGCAGGAGCATTGGTAGTATACTATATAGTGTTTGGTTTATGTGATGATTTAAGTCTGTTTCCTACTCTCTTCTTTCCACATCCTTTTGTAAGTGATTCTTCATTGGTTTGAAGGTCCCTGCAAGTCTAATCCGTTATCTCAGGCAGTTATAGTTTGCTGGCTTTCTCTGTTCTCAGTGAAGTAAGGAATGCAGTCTGAGGTCGCGTTCTATGAGGATCTGTTACCATTATCACACAGCTTCAAACCAGCTCAGTGAGGGACCAGTGGAAACTAAAAAGATTTTTTTAAAGCCTTTTATTTCTTCAGATGTTGCATGACTATGACATCATATATCTAATAATTTGAACACCTCTTTGTAACTTCTGGGGTTGTTCCTAAACAACAGATGACAGTTGTATTTCTGTACAGCAGATGCTGCTGCTGGAAGAGTAAATTAGAAAACTCATCTAATATAACAAGAAAGGAAATCGATACCTTGTTTTATTGTGTTGACTACCCAGGATTGTTATCCTAATGTACTCATGTCGATGACCTTTAATTCCATATGCATAGATTTTTCAGCCCTTGTTGCAAGCCTTCATGCAATTAGATTTGATTTTCTTTCTTTCATTAAAAAATTCCAGATATAAGATCTGTATAGATGGTTAATTAACACACAGGCAGTTTCCCACGGGTTGTCATCACTAGAGATTGCTGTATAATCGGCTGCATAGTCACGTTTTATTTCCATATCTTTTTCTTGTATTTTTTACTGACTGCGAACTTTTCGGGTTTGCTCCTGCAGATTTGAAAATGTTGGAGGTTTTACATATGGTAAAGAAATATTATTATTGTAGAAAAAAAATTGTTTCCTGTGTTTGCAATGATAAACTAATTTGCAAAGTAATTTAGATGTGTCCTAAAAGAATGTAAAAGTACAAGATATTCAATCACTTGTTTCTAAAAGTGTTTTAATATTTCTTTTAGGGGAATATTAAATAAATAGTCTTGTTTTTATGTTTATTTTGGATGACGAATAAGGCAGAGAAGAATTAACGTGTTCATTTGTGCAATACAAAAATATTAAACAGAATTACATGAAATAAAGAGTTACTTACAGGACAGGTTATATTCTTAATGATTCAAAGTAATTCAGTCATTTCAGGTTTAATGAACATCTAACTTTTATTGTATTGTAGTTATATTAACATGTGACCATAGGAAACAGTTTTTCTCTAACTTATTCTCTGTAACCAGTTACTGGTAATAATTCAGCTAATAGATCCCAGACCATTCTCATATAATATTGTACATATAGTACATTTTATTTAGTTTAACTGAAGAAATCAGAAATTTCAAATAGACTCAAGGTTTGTGACCAAATCAGCATCATTTGGTTCCATTTTTAACCTCGAATAAAGGAAGGCTGATCCCAGTAAAAACGAGACACTAAAACTGTAGACTGGTCCATTCTGGAGCAGTTTGGATGGCTGATCACCTCCGAATGACCTGGTGATGTCATCATAAATTAAACTCGTATTTTCTCTGAAATTAAAGCAGCACAAACCGGTACCAACAAAGCACTAACCACTCAGAGTTAGTACACAGAATTTTTTCAGTTGGTGAAGGGCAGCTTCACTCAGCTACAGAAGCTAATTTCGCAGCAGACCGGAAACACTGTAAATACAGGAAGTAGAGGCTTTTCAAAACTGTCTTGAGATAATGCAAACGTTTCTTGAGATTATGCAAAATGTATATATATTTTTTCACCTTAAAAAAAAAAAGCAAGGCTACAGCATGATACATGTTTTAAAACAAGAGTACAATGAGAATCCGAAGGAATATCAGATACAGCATGATATACCGACAGGAATCTCCTCTGGTTCTCTTTAGCTGAGCTGTAGCAACAACAACAAAAAAGAATAATTGCTAATAACCATTATATTTTTTTGAATTCTGCTGTGTGGGTGCTATGAACAAAATGTTTGTTGTACTGATTTTATTAGTGCAAAAACTATAAAGTGTCTGTCTCTCTTGAAAATAGAAGTACTATCCTTGCTACAGCTTCAAAAATAAATGAAGTACAGATAACTCTGAATCAGCAATATAGATTACAACAGAGATATTAATGAGTGCAAAATATACTGCACTATTCTCAAGCATTTAAAAGTAGGCTTTGATCACAACATGTGGGACGCAAAAATGGTCTTAAGAGAATACCCAAAGACACTAAAGTCCCATCAGTGCTGATTTCTGCACAAACAGGGTGACATTCATTATTGCTTTATAGATCTCCAGTGAGCCCAGCTAGTTCTATGACATTTATTTTCTAATTCAGCCTTCCAAATAGACAGGACCACCTATGGAGTTAATACAGAGCAGGCGACATCAAATTACTCGGAAATGAGGCGTGATTGCTGATGCGCCTGCTGCTGTCATGCCATCACTCAAGTTGCAGACTGTTTTTGCTTGAGGCTCATCAGTGTTTTGCAAGACTTCTGAACACAGAGAGATAAAAATTGTTCTTCTTTTCTTATTATGAGCTACCTTTGTACCTATTTAACCAGTCATTCTGACAAACTTGTGCACCGTTTTTAAATTAGTTTGGATCTTTAAGAGCACCAAGTTAAAAGAGAGTGTGATAAAACTTGTTTTACATGACATTATTTACCCCCAACCCTACCAGGACTGAAATCAGTCACCTAAAACAATATAAACATGTATGGGACTTGTAAAAAAAAAATTGGTTTATGTTTCTTTTACGGTTTATTAATATTTATTAATACTGTTGTCTTGCAGCAAGAAGGGTCTCAGTTTTTCTGCATAGTTTGCATCTTCTTCTTGTACAGTTGTCGACGGTTATATGCACGACCTCGGTGACCAGCAGTTTTGTGCATATAAGCGTTGTGTGCATTTATCCGTTGGTGGTCATTTGGACTGTAAACACAGGTAGCAGTGTTCGGTATTAATAACAGATAATTGGAAATGATGTAATAACACAATTAAAATATATTAGGAGAATAAAACTCTCAAACAGACTGAGTTATATACTCGTAGAGCGGATCCAATATAACACTGGTAACAGATGTGCCGGATACACGCGCGCATGGACGCGACGGTAACGACACAGATTAAGTTACAGTTAGTAACAAAATAGAACGATTTTCTATATCGGATATTAAGAACTCGTGATCGGGCAATAAAAACTAGAACAAACATTACATTTGACACTACCGTGTATATACTCGCGTATAAGTCGGTTTTTTGAGGAGTATATTTCAGGTCTGAAGAGGGGTTCCGACTTATACGCGAGATATCGGGAAGAAGTCAGTTTTTTTTCGGAGGAAAATGTCGACAGCTTGGGGACTGGAGCGAGTACTCAGACGAGCGAACGATGTACCTTATCAGCATGGATTATCAAAGACACGTTATATCATTTTATTGTTGTAATAATAAAGAAATGTATCCGATTTTGTTACTTGTTTATAAAATAAACTTGTATTGTTTTACACAGAACAACATCAATCAGTGCCAAAACGACTGCCGAAAGTACCGATTTTCATTATTTTCTGCTCTCATTTTGACAAACACCCTTCATCACTGGGACTTCCTGACACAAACTGATTCTGACACAGACTTATACGCGGGTCAATGCTAAATTCCTCCTGAGAAAGAGGTCCTCATATACGCAAATCGACTAATACGCGAGTATATACGGTATTTCACACTGAAGAAGTTGGTTATTATTTTTTGGCGACCCTTGGACAGCTTCAGGCAGATGCGCCAGACACATGTGCGTGAACGACAGAGCAGCCTTGTTCCACACATCAAACAACGAGAGTGTGTGTGAGAACACCAACAGAGTTGTACAGTCAAGTAACTAGCGAGAAACAGCGAGATTTAGTGAGATGCATGTATGATACCTCCAAATGTTTTGTACAAATACAGTGGGGCAAAAAAGTATTTAGTCAGCCACCAATTGTGTAAGTTCTCCCACTTAAAAAGATCAGAGAGGCCTGTAATTTTCATCATAGGTATACCTCAACTATGAGAGACAAAATGAGGAAAAAAAATCCAGAAAATCACATTGTCTGATTTTTAAAGAATTTATTTGCAAATTATGGTGGAAAATAAGTATTTGGTCACCTACAAACAAGTAAGATTTCTGGCTTTCACAGACCTGTAACTTCTGTAAGAGGCTCCTCGGTCCTCCACTCGTTACCTGTATTAATGGCACCTGTGTGAACTCGTTATCAGTATAAAAGACACCTGTCCACAACCTCAAACAGTCACGCTCCAAACTCCACTACGGCCAAGACCAAAGAGCTGTCAAAGGACACCAGAAACAAAATTGTAGACCTTCACCAGGCTGGGAAGACGAATGACCGAAATTCCCATTACATCTTTCGATACACAAGAGTTGCTAAAAGTGAGAACATGGTGATTGTGCACTAGATCAGTATTTTTCAAACTTTTCAGCTTATAATCCACAAAATAACAATGGCAGATGCTTGTGATTTTAATTTCCTTTGAAATTAAATTTGATTTCAAGAGATCATCTGACATCTTGGTGTTGCATGAGTCACTATGGCGTTCCAATCCCAACGGATAGATGATGTAAAATGCATCAGAGATAATTTTCAGGTTGTACATAGTTTAATAGATAGTGGAGAAAGAAAACATACATTTAACAAAAAAATACATACAAAAATAGACCTTAGAACACAACATTTGGTCAAAAAGAAAAAGTACAATGTGTGTATGTGACGGTAGTTTAGTTTTTTTAGCCCCCATAAGTATGAATCATGATTTCTAGCTTCATCAGTCAATTTGACACTATAAGGCGGTGCAAGAAAGAACATTTTTTTGTCCATACCCAGAGAGGATTGTTGTAATTATTCTATCAATCTGAAGCAGTCATCACAACTTAGCACCACATTTATTCACAGCTATCGTTCTCAGCTAAAGGACTTAATCACACATTTTCATAAACACACAAACACACTGACACACATCCTCTGGCATCAATACTCAAAAGCTAAGCAAGGAAGGTAAATATTGACTCGCAGCCTTCTCATTAAAAAGGCTCTTTGACTACTGCAGCCTGTGAAGGACATAAAGCTTTCTAATTACAAAAAAAATAGAATGCCATGTGTACGTTTTAAGGGCCACCCTTTATCCTTTCTCTCTTGTGTGTGTGCTTTGTGCTAAGGGATAACTTAGATTACTGAATCAAATTTTAGGTCATCCCTGATGTTAGGAATTACACAATTTGACTGTTAATTCTGAAAACACAGTTAATATAAAAAGAAGAGTTAATCTTGTTAAGCTAGAAAGTTAAGCCAAGTCCATACAATGAGCACAGCTTCTAGCCCCATTTTCTTTGCCAGCTGTTGTCTCTATTCCACTGAGCCATGATTTGTTTTGAATTATCTTTACAGCTCAGAGTCACAATAAGGATGATGCTTTTCCCTGATGCTTGTTGGATGGCACAATTTGGTTTAGTCCTTCACAGCAGTGAAGTCACACAGTTACTAATGTCGGTTTTTAAACGCTGTAAAATAAGATGTAATAGTCAATAACTTAGTTTGAGAATATTGGGTAAAGAACAAGGAGATCAAAAGAGACGGAAAATAAAAGGATCCTGTTTAAAAGAGATTATTGTTCTGCACTGCACACGTCTGATGAAGCTTAGAAATGTTATTACCTTATTGTCACTGAAGCTGTTCTCCCTGGTTTCACTCTAGGAGAAGCGGTGACCTTTTCAGCACTGTACCGCATCAGGTCTATTATGCGCTGACAGTTCACCTCTTCCTTTTCCTTGGGAGAGGATAATACCAGCTCCCCTTTTTATAGTGATGAAAAAGCAGTTCTGGCCGTAGTGCGATTTCATTTCCCTGCTCAGAAAGCTTCTATAGGCAGAAGTACTAACAGTCACTTTACCTGAAAGCAATCGCCAGGAATGACAGTTCTTTTACTCTGTGATTGAAAATTAATATCTCTCTTTTTTTTTTTTTTTTACTTTCATTGAACATAGAAGCAAAATCCAAATGCATTGACAAGATTGGATTATCTTTCGAGGTGGACTATAAGCTTGAAGATCCTAAATCACCAGGCAAAGCTTTCATTAAATATGTAGTTGGACGGATTGATTGAAGCTGATACTATAATCCCCATCATATACTTGAAGATTTAGTATTACATCAGCCTTTCTGTGTTTTGCTGGTATACTGTATGACCAAGGATTTTTACTCTTTTCTTTGGCTTTTATTGTCAATGGAGGTGGTTAGAGCTCTAAGATCATAGTGACTCAGAACTGTGTCTAGAGTCTGACTCCCACTGGTACCCTAAACATTTATCTCTTCCTTTCAAACACAGATTTCTTTAGTTTATTTTGTCCTTTTCAGCTGCGTTGCAAAGCAGAGAGCATGTTTTATACGTTCAATATACTTCAATAATAACCTTTGGCACGCTTCATTTTTTTATGCCAACAGCAAAGCTTAAAGCAACAGACTCAAAATGGCTTTCTGGGTGATTTATTTGTGATGCAATAGGAAATGTTTGTTGTTTGTTTGTATTTTGTTGCTGTTTTGTTTGCTTTTGGAACAAAGAGATTATTTCCTTTCTTCAAAGTGAAAACTATCTAGAAATGAACAGGCAAGATTTGGACAAATATGAATAGATTCCATTGATGCTTTAATGTAACAAGACACAATAGTTACACCTACAAAGCTGGTAATGAATGATCAACCTGGTATTATCCTTTTATCCTCAGTGTCATTGTTGAGCTATGACTGTGGTGGATTTTTACCAATTTGACACATTCATTATTCAGAATCAAATAGAGGCTTACAGTCTGTTCACATTCAAGGACAGGCACGTAGCTACCTAGCCAGACAGAGATTCCACACGAGCTGATGAGCTAGAAATGAATCTGCTTTCTCCATCTGTCTCCAGCCAGGTAACTAGAGTGATATGACCTGGTTTTGTTATGATACTTGCATGCAGGAGTGTGTGTGTCACACTGCGCAGGTGGCCAGCAGCAGGGACAGAAGCAGCCAGAGAATAGGTAGAACACCACTGAGATGGAAATAGTAGCCGAGGCTCTTATGCTGCTTTGAGAGGCCTGCCATGAAATGCAGCATGAAAGACATAATCATACAATAATGCTTTCTCTGTGCCCAACAAAATCCACTTTGACTACATCCATGTGGATCTATATAACACTGAAAAACATGGAGCAAATAAGGACAGTTCCATAGAAAATTTAAAAAACATTTGTCACTGCTGCACTTAGGAATTCTTACAATTTTTTTTTTATGGCACTTATAGGTAGCATCACTTTACTCCCAGCCCAAACCGCCAGATGTTATTGTGCATACGATTCATCAAACTGACCAGGTCAGAGACCAGATGTGCACAATGAAGGTTTGGTGATGTTTCCAATTGCCCTGGCAATAGTATTCACAACCCCACCTTTCTCTCAATGAAAATGTATGTAAAACGCTCTACAAAAGGGTCGAAATGTGACAATATTCTAGGTGCTACTGCACGGACACCATTCCACTTTTTGTCTGGTCACAGGACATGGGCCTATCACAGATTAAAAAATCTCTTATAAGTTTTCCTGTGTGACCGTGGCAACACCATTTGCCATCAAAAGCATCTGTTTCACTTGCAGGACAGACAACCCGTGATGACATGTGACACGTCAAATCAATTGGTTTGGCCAGTAGGAGTGGATTATGATGTCTACAGCAAGTCTTGGGTGACCATGGCAATGGAGCTTGCCAAAAACAGTACCTGAGATGCTCTACATGACCAACAATTAGACATAATATGATTTATGACACATCGAATTGCCCGAGATGCTCCCCCAGAGATACTCTATCATGATTCTGTAGCATTTTGAGTTAACATGGCAACATAATCCACTTAAACCATGCCTCTCCCTTCAAAATCTGTGTAAAAATAGCTTAGATCATCCTTAAAATTTATGCTTTTTGAGAAGTTAATGTGTGAACACACTTAGATCTATGTCTGGTGAACTTCTATCTGTTCACCAGACATTGATCTATAACATATTGAATAAACTTTTACATATCTTCTGCCGTAACACAGTGGCAACACCATTCACTATCATATGCACCTGGTAAGCTCACAGCAGTCACTATGCAGCCTGATGGCAGTCCCTCTCAAAGTTTCTTCAGGAACTTTCCAGTTGTTGAATTATCATTCCTTTCACATAGCTGCAGAGTAGTCTTACCTGTGAGTGGGACTGACTCGTATATCCTTTTGATTTGTAACAGAGGCTCTACTTTCATTCAGAAAAAAAATGTTAAATTATAAGACATCTTTTCACCTTTTCTTTGGGAAAAATGTTTCAGGCAAAGAGAGTTAGCAAAACTCTCCTTTTCATATAAACAGAACTTTGTTTAACACAGTGGTTCTAAAAATGTTTTGGTTTCCCCTACATCAAGTCATATTGCTCATATCCAGTTACATTTGAGTTCTCTGTGTCTATTGGAAATGAGTGAAAATAATGATATGAATGTTTTTGTTTAACACTAAGATCCTGTAAGCCAACAAAAATTTGGGGAAATTTCCCCCCTAGGTTTACTAAGTGTCAATGAAGAGTTTTACAGACCTGTTTTGTTGCCATGCTTTTGCAAAGCAAATACAGCAATCCAATTATCACATTTTAAAGCACATAGAGGCTGATCAAATGCATTACTACTCTGTGCTCATTTACACATACCTTTTGTATTAGACAGATATTTTTTGTTAATAAAAGCAGCAGAACAGATTTACAGTTTATTTCATTGTGTCATCTCTTGACCCAGTTTACGATTCAACTTTTTTTTCTTTCGGTGCATATCACCACAGATATTAACATCAGGCAGATCACCTGTTAGTCTGTTTACTGCTGGAAAATGTTTGCTTGTGTCTGCTGGTGATACATTATGGATGTTTTTTGTAAAGTATATTTGTGCTGTCAGTCAGACCGCAGTGTGTCACAGTTGATCTTCTAACACTGCACGAGGAGGGAGTAAGTGTGAACGGATCAATAATTGTACCAGAGAACACATTCTTTCCATAAACACAGTATTTATGTAGCTTGTTGTCAATATTACTATGAAACAAAAGAGGCACTTGACAAATTCAAATCTTTTGCATTTTATTGATACACCAAGAGTCACAAAGACTTATGAAAATACACAGAATTCACACAGAATTATGAAAGATCTTTGTCATGCCTTTGCTACAGAAACCTAGAATTAGCTACTGTTTGCTATTGGCCACTCAACCACCAACCTGGCATATAAAAGACGGTCATGCTTACCTCTCTATGCTCAGTCATTGATTGAGATCAAGCCAAGAGCTCCTGATAGTTGTCATTGCACAGTCTCATCAGGAACCAGCCACGCCAAGCTACGGCTCTCAACCACCGGGTTTCCTCCACACTCGCTGCCAAGCAGTCACCTCTGGCTACCCTGAGCATTATCAGTGCTCATCCACATCCCGCTCTTCTACCTTCGCCTCTGCCAAGGACTTTTGCTCTCAACTGGTTCACTCCACATTACGTGTGGACCACGTAGCTAACACCAGAAACCGCTCCTCCACACTGAGTGGCAATACACTTTTACATCATGCTTAATCTAGCACGTATAGGTTGTGCAACAAAACACTCTTAGATGTTCTGAGACTGAAAAACAAATATTGAGGTGATCATTATTTATATATTTACCTATCCATGTAAAAAAAAAAAAAAACAGGGCTTAGACATTTACAGTAGTGGCCTGAAAAATGCTCATCACAGTCCTACACTATCTCGCAGAAAGTAATGGGTCTTTCAGGACCTGTTAGGTTGGAACAATAAACTGTTCCCACAGAGTTGAGGAATTAAAATTTCTAAATTTTCATAGTACTATGAAACATTAAGGGTTTTTTTTCCTGGAACTAAGGGGTCAAGCCCAACTCCTAAAAATGAACCCCCACACAATAGCCCCCTTCAATCAAACTTTACTCTTGACACAATGCAGTCAGGCAACCATTGTTCTCCTGGCCCAGATCTATCTGACTGCCAGTCAG
>SSNP01000131.1:369143-416174 GCA_006937955.1 Pachypanchax playfairii
CCGCCCCCCCAACAACAACGCGCAGAGAACGCTTTTGCAAGAAGAAAGAAAAACAAAACCAAGAAAATGTCTCGACAGGTGAGTATTATTGTCATCTTTGCGCTCCTAAGGGTGGCGTTGCTAACAACGGCAAGGGCTTCATGCTTGTATTTATGTACGTGAGTGTGAGTGCCGTAAAGCAGGTTTGTTCTCACGAGATTAGTCGGGTCCGATCCACTGAAAGTTGCAAGTGCTGCTTTCAGGACACAGACCCCGGAGGGAGGGGAGGGACCCACGAATCACCCCGCCAAGTCCTTGTTTACCCCCACAGGGACTCTAGAAAACATTTATTGAGGTGAAAAAACTTACTTAGTTCTGCTTTAAGGAAATGATATTCTTACAATTGGCTAAATTTTCTAGTGGTGGGAAAATCCCAAGTACAGTTGTAGCACAGTTGTATTTAGGTTTTGAAAAATGTTTTATCCTAGTGACTAAGAATGACCTGCATTGTGGAGCCAACCTTTTTGAAATTTGACAATGGGCACAGTAAGAAGGAATACAGAGAAGACTCCCTCTGCTATGTCTGTTTAAAATCTCATATTTTGTTCTCAGGATTTTGGCAGCAAGCTTCAAGTTAAGTCAACTTTCACTGCAGTGATTTTTCAGTGACACATCAGTAACTCACAGATCTGCACAATACAGCCTTCTCAATGAGTTTAAGGGAGTCAAGTGTGGGGTGAGCACAAGCGCTACTGCATCCTATAGGGCCTGTCACTAGCACAGGTTCTGATGTTGCAAGGACTTTTGCTCAGCAAATAAGATTAAATAATTATGTTTTCCTCACAGAAATACAAACATGTCAGCTGAGGATTTTGAATGGCATCATGAATGTCATGAACTTTTCTTTACAGTCAGTCAACCTCTAACACAACTGAAAATTTATTGGGGTGTCAAATAACCTGCAATATCCAACTCTTGAGGAGTTGAGCTCCAGCACCCAAGCTGTGTGTGAAGGTGAGCCCGACTATGACTAGCTGGTACCTCAGCCTCCCGCACATGTTCAGACTCTTTCCCTCCCAGCGAGGTGATGTTCCATGTCCCAACAGCCAGACCAGGTTGTCAAGGCCCAGTCCTCTCCATGTGACACCTATGGTTCCTTTGTGGGTGGTGGTCCACAGGAGCCAGGTCAAGCATTGCAATTTCACTTAGAGATTGAAATGTTGTACTAATAGTTTATCTAGGGATTTATTATCACGTTTTGTAGATCTTTTGTATGTGCTGTGTACTAATTTTTGAGTAAAATGTAAAATATTTTAAAAAATGAAAGAATCAACAGTACTGTGAACTTTCTTGACATTTTAAGGAATTTAGGTATGCTAATGTTATTACCTCCGGCAAGGAGGTAATGTTTTCATCTGAGTCTGTCTGGCTGTCTGTCTGTTAGCAGGATAACTCATAAACTTATGGATGGATTTTTATGAAATTTTCAGGAAAGGTCATAAATGACCCAAGGAATAATTGATTTGATTTTGGGGATGATCCAGATTACTGTCTGGATCCAGGGTTAGGGTTAGGGTTTTTAAGGATACGGACATTTTACTTTCTACAATATGTTCACTTGGCAGAGGTCTGCGCTCTCTTAGTGCATTTCTAGTATTCTTTTTATTTAGCTTTATTTTTTTGCAGAGTTGTAATTGAGCAGGTTTTGCTCCTTCAAATATTCTTCACCTGCTGGATCATTTATGACTGTGAAATGGTTTCACATTGTCTTTGTCAGAAACCTTTATATTGCATCTTGGTCATCTCAACCATAATTAATCATCCAGATCCATATACCATGATCCTTCCTACTTGGGGACTTACTTATATACTAACCTGCACACTTTATTTTTTCAAACTCCTACAGAAATTATTCTTCCAGTCTAATGAACAAAACCAACCTTTATCCACCCCCCAAATCTCCATTCTTTGTCCCCCTTCTTGATTCAATGAATACTGACTCATTGAGGAACAGAGAAGAACCTATGTTCCCACAACCACTTTTACAAAGGGAAATGATCAAATATTCAACTGTGACAGTGAGGAGATGGAAATAAACCCAGAAGCTGGTTCATGAGAATAATGTATAAAGCTCAGAAATAAATGTACTCCCTAGCTTTTGCTAGAAATGTGGAAGCTTGATATTATGGGCATATGCTGACTCCCTCAAATATGTTAAAACATATTTACAGAATTTGTGAATCACACCATATCAACTAAACATGTAAAACCTTTAAAACACTGTATGTGCTATGGTACAGGTGAGGCCAGGGGTGCTTCAGTAGTTGGTGAGAGTGTGCATGGTTCAATATGAGAACAGAATTAATGTTTTACTGTTAGGGAAGGTAAATGTTTCTGTGATCTTTCTTTGTTTTTATTGACATCCAAATATGAATCCTGTGAATCATAGTGATAGTTCAGGTTTTTTATGTATGTCTTAGTTGAAAAGTTATGAACAAAATTCATGTGATTACCACTCAATACATCTTTACACTGCTGTACTTTTATCAATACACAGTGAATATCATGATTATTTGTAACAGCAGTTGGTGGTGGAGTTAGCTTTCTGTAGCACCTTAAACATGCTAAACATAAATTTGTGTTGATCATAATTATTTCAGTTTGTAAAATTGTAACTTTTTGACAATACGTCTAATTGCATTGGCCCACTTATATGTGTGACTGAAAGAATAGTCTTGATTATGGAAATATAAATGTTGCTAAAGTGGCACACACAACAGACCGTACTACTTGATTCTCTTTGCAAGAAACCTGAATTATTGAATACAAAAGGAAGATTGAAGCTGCTCGGAGTAATTTAGCCAGCATAAAAAAAAACAAAAAACGATAGAGTTTGTAATGGCTCTCAAGTTAAGATCTATCTCTCTCCCTTGTTTTTCACTCATTATAGGTAACAAGATAATAGACTTCTTGCCAGCAAAAAGAGTTCTTGTAAACCTCAGAGCCATTTACAAAAGCAACAACAACAACCTATAATGATTTTAATGGCAATAATTATGAGTCAGAAAAGACGAGGTAAGCTATGTATGAAAGTATGAAAAAATCTACAGGCTCTTTCAGTCAGGTCCTTTTTTCATCGTATTAATCACATTTAAAGATTGTCATGTTTTTAATTGTTTTAATTTCTCTTGTTAGCCGCTAAAGATGCATTTCCCATAGTTATTAGCCATTCACTCATGTGTGAACAAACAAACTAGAGTATTGGCCTTCTTTGCCATCTTTTATTAGCATCAAAATATACAAAGTTATTGCTCCATATTAAGTCAGTGCAAAGTATTTTGACATATACTATATAATGAGCATATCATATAGGGGCCTTTCATATGTATATGAGAGAGAGAGCTCAGACCACAGTAAGCTGTTTGTCGTCGGTTATGGACAGTCAGCTAATAAGTTATCATTTCCAAAAATGACAATTATAAACAGATTCATTCATTGACCTCAGTTTAGCAATTTGCATTAACCACCTTTGACCTTACCTCCAACATCTCAAAATGCAAAATCTGCATTCTTTGTTTTGCACACTTCAACACACAAGCATTCATTCTGACGTTCATCACTTCCCTACTGTAAGAAACTAAAACACCAAATACTCAACAGCTCCTGCTTCACCGTGGTGGCACTTTTGGAGATCTATGAGGGTGTTTATGAGAAGTTTGAAAAGGGCACTTTGCAGATTTATGGTTGACAGGGCTAAATTATTATTTTTTTGTGTGTGAGTATATTTGAGACAGCTGTGTTCCCTACATCCCACATTATCAGTGGCACATCAGAGGGAAAATTGACATGGGGGGTGGGGGGGGTATGGGGGTTAATAAGCAAAAATGTCACATCAAGTCATTTTTAATAAAAGTTCATTAACTTTTATTTGTTAAAAAAAAAATCATGTCTGCATAATTAAAATGACTGAGATTAAGCTAATGAAATTACAATAAACTGTGATGGAGTGGAACGAAAAAATAATAATGCAGGGCTTACGCCTATCCAAGACCTGATTGCACATTATTGGCAGGTGACCTTTGAAGGAGATTGGTGTAGATTCCCAGGTGTGTTCATGGAGGTGTGGGTATACTTTGTCTTCATTCTTGTGTCTGTTACTTTTATGTTCAATGAATATTTAGGCATACAACATTTACTTACGTGAGTGTGACAGGGTGATACACTAACCGAGAGGTCTTATTGCTTCTTCGACTTTCATTTATTGGGCCTATTATTACCTGCTGGTGAGGAGGTAGAACAATAATTTTTTTGACAAATGGCAAGTTGTCAAACTGGCTTTCTCTGCACCTTACGCTATAAAAAAATTAGATATTGCAAGCCTGCATAATTTATTAGAGGGTTTAATAGTAAGGTTGAATTCACTTGTTCCTGGGTCCTGGTGTTTGCAGGATTTCTCTGCCACCGTTGAGCTAATAAAGGTGAATATAATGAACATTTCCACCACAACCACAAAGGCAGCATGAACTGATTTTAATAAAAAAAAAAACATCTTGAACATGAAGAGATGGAACTAATTTGTGAAATGTGCTTGATTCTTTGTTCAGAGGAAGCCTCACATACCCAGATCTACATGAACAGACTTCTAGTCAGACACAGTTGAAATAAAGGGAAAATATACTTTTTAATGTGTGTAATTTGTTAGCATAGTCCTAATGTTAGATTGATAGGACTGGAAATCAGTTGAATCTATGCAATGACTAAACAAAAACAGATAAACAACAAAAATAAAAATATATGGATATTATTATAATTTCAAACAATCCGGGCAAGACTGGCTCAATTTGCAGCACTGTTGCACCTCACCAGGAAGGTCTTGGGTTGTAAACCTGGCGGGGTGTTTCTGCACAGAGTTTGCATGTTCTCTCTGTGCATGTGTGGGTTTGCAACTGGGACTAAGACCAAAAATATTTGTGATAGGGACAATTTAGAGTTTCCATTTAACTTAAGTGACTGGCTGTTTTGCTTTATGTGACCCTGACGACCTGTCCAGGTGTAACCTCGCCTTTAATCCAATGACTTAAGATGGGCACTACCTCTTTCTCCATCCCTGTTCTTGAGCAGGTACAAGTAGGTAGACAAAATGAATGAAATGGGGTGGATAGTTTATCACATCTTCTCCATGAAGCAACAAGACCTTGCCTTTAAAGCCTGCATAAAACCTGGCTTCACTCCACTGATAAGAAGAAGATTTGTCAGCATCCCTGTTTGCTCACAGTTTGTGTTCTGATCGCCTGGCAGCCTGTTTGTTTGTTTGTTTACACCCTGTCTAGGTCAAAGCAGATGCCCTCACTCCTCTTCTGCCTTTTTACTCTTTCACTGAGTCCAAGAATCTGAAGCTCGCAGCTCTTACGGGCCTGATTGTACTGACCTTTTCAGAGAACTGCAAGTGCTGTTAGGTAATGTCACAACATTCACTGTACTGCACATCGTCAGAATAAGCTGAATGTTGTCTCTGGTGTTGGATGGTCTCAGAAATATGATGCTTTTTTTTATAATATGAGGATGATAAATTAGGGCATTGTTTTTCTCAGTTTTGTCATTAAAATGAAATACAAACAAGTTATGTTCCATCAGTCTCACTATTCTTCCTTCTGTTTATTGTATTTATGTTCAGCAGTAATAACAGGGAGGTTATATGCTGCAGTTGAGATTACAAACCACATAATACCGCAGACTTAAGGTCATATTTGTTAAATATTACTTGTGTCTATTTGTGGTGATACAGCTTAAAATATGATTGAAATGTACATATTAAAGATTTAGCTCATGTCTAAGCATTATTCAGTCCCCAAGCCAGAAATGGCCCTTTGGCTGTCCCTGACCAGTATGTTTGAGGTCAGTTAAGAGTTAACCCAGAATTAAGTGCACATTGTGCACAAATTTCAATTCAGTGTATTATTATAGCACACATTCACAACAATCTCAAAGAGATATACAAAAAAAAGTGAAATTCACATTATAAGACAGATTTAATTTGAATACATCGCTGGCGGCTTTTTATGATTGTTATTATTTTTTTTTTCTTTAAGTTTATGTTAGTATCTTTGTGAGTAGTAAAGTAGGTGACCTCTGCTCTGGTGTACAGGTGAACAGTGTACAGTAAGAGATGCATTTTGCTTCAGGACTGTTGGTAGATGCTATAAACCAAAAAAAAAGATGCAAAATTTAAAGTCATCCTTGATTTGTCTCTCAAAAACAAAAACTTTACACATGAGAAGGCAAAAGATGATGCTACTTTTATGCTTCTGCTTATACAAATTCATACATTCTCACTTTATAAAATTCAGATAGAGATCCTCTGTCAGTGATTTTCACCTGTCTGTTGTCATTAAAGAGGCCATTTCATACAAATTTCTGGACTTTGTGGTTATTTCTTAAGTATTAACCAGTAATATGAAACATTTTATATCTAAAAAACATCAGGAAAAACTGATTAACAGACCTTTCAATCTGTCTGCATTAAAATTCAGGTGGTTCCGGCTCCTTCCGTCAGGCTGCTTCGTCAGCAGCTCATTCATATTCATTATTCGAATTTGCTGGACTCAGATTGGCTAACAAACTAGCCTATGAGAGCAAAGCATACTTCCTGCCCTGATGCGCATGGTAACATCAGACGTCGTGTCTTCCTGTTTGCTACGTCTTATGCTAACAGCTTTTAGCCAGCAGCATGCTAGGCGTAGTTTCAACTGCGGGAGCTGCCGAATACTAACGAGCAAAGGAGTTGTGACGAAACAGATATAGGCTGTTCGGACTCGGGAGAACTCGGTTTTATCGCCACCTGCGTAGTTTGAGAGATTAAAACTGAAACAGAAGTTGTTGACCTATTTTCACACCCACTATGAAGGTAAGAACACCTGTGGAGCTAAAATATTCAACAGAAACCTCAGAAAAAAACATTTTTAATAGAACGGCCTTTTTAATGCACAGTATCTTCCTCTGGTGTGCAATTGATTCAGGGCAAGAGAAGGCTACAAAGATTTCTCCCACTGAGCAAGAAAAAAAGAAAACTAGAAATAAAATGTAACTGCTCTTTTTCTAAACCCAATTCATAATCCTGCAAAAAAATTCAACTTTTTGATCAAAGGTGTCTTTTACATTGAAACAGACATTTCTATTTTTTGGCTGGTTTTGTCATGAACACTGGTAACAAGGACTGTGGCTGTTGTATAGAAACTAAGTGTAGTTAGAATGCAGCAGACAGGTGGTGTAAAATCCAAAATGATTTGATGAAGGCCCACAAACAAACAAACAAACAAACAAAAAGACTCATGAGCCTTGACTTGAAAAGACTAAACCTGACCTAACTTGACTAGAAAGAAACAAAACAGACTAACAAACATAACTGGATTTGGCTCTACAGTACAAAAAAAAAAAAGAATGATACAATGTGGCGGCTGTGGCTCAGTGGTTAGAGCAGTCATCCTCCAACTTGAAGGTTGGTGGATTGATCCCGGCTTCCACCGCCACATGTCGAAGTGTCCTTGGGCAAGACACTGAACCCCATGTAGGGTAAATGCAACACCTAGTCGTGTGAAAGCGCTTTGAGTGGTCTGAATGACTAAAAAAGCGCTATACAAATACAGGACATCTACCATTTACCATATGAGCACATGAGCAAAAACTTTCTGAGTTACAAGATGTGTATACTAAACATTTACACAAAGAACTGAAGACTGAACAGAGAACTTATACTGAGTGCAACAGGTGGCAAAAATAAGGATTAATTAGGCTAAATAAACAAAGGCAGGTGAAAGATGTGAAGCTAAAGGAGACATGGACATGAGAAGGGAAAACAACAACACTTAATTTCCCTTCGGGGATTAATAAAGTATTCTTTATTTGATTTGAATAAACAGTAAACATGACCCTATGACAGAAAAAGTCCAATCATTCCCACTGGATGCGAAGCAGCGCACATGAGAAACGTCTCAGACACGTAGTGTCGTGGGCATTACGTTGAAGTTTTATTTCTTACGCATGCACTAAAATGAGTCAAGCTCAACAGTTTAGTTTGGACCAGACAGGAAATCAGGCGTTCGTAAAATGTAAAATACCCAGAGGTTTCAAAATAAAAAGGTCACGCATGAATTTCCGTCTGCAAGACAACGAAAAAATACATTACCTGTGACGGCTTTGAAGTCCGTAGATGGTGTGAAAATAAGCTACATACCTTCTGGATACATGCTGTCATCTTTCTCACTGCTTGTTGTTGTGTGTACTGATGAAATCACATCTCCTGGGACCAGCTAGATTTACACGTGTAACGCACAAACCGTGGGAAGGGACGCTTAGCTAATTGCGCAAGCAAAATGCTACATGCTGCCTACGCGTTCATTGAAAAGGAAGGGTTAGAACCGTATTAGACCAACATGCTATCTTGTGTGTCAGAGTTTGAGTTTGTTTTCTTGTTTGTTTATTTTTTGTTTACCATGGTTTTATCGGGAATCTATTTTTCAGGGGTATCCTTAGAAAACAGGAATTGAACCAGCAACCATCTGGGTGGCAGTCACCCTTCCCCATTTCAACAATTTCATTGAACTACATGAATTGTGATGGTAGTCTGTCTAGTGTTGAAGAACATTAAAGGTAACATATGAGTGGAACTATAACTCAGAAAATAACTGTATTCAAACAAACTTTATGAATCACATTCACCATTCAGTGATAGATTTAGTAAAATAATAAGGGATAGCTTGAGGTGGAGAATTTTCCAATATTTGTATTAATAAAAACTGAAAAATGTTCTTATTTTCTTTTTTGTGACAATGAATTGAAAAAGTAACTTTTAATCAGACCTTTTTATTATTATCTGCTGTGATAGTACAGACACAGAAGCTGATGAGCTTGAAATAAATGGGGTTGCTGGTTGACTGTAAATGGCTTTCTGTCCATTTCGTCCACTGTGTAGATGAGTCTGCTGTCGCTTGTGATTTGCAGCTCATGTATTCTCAACTGAAGACAACAGCCTTATTACTAAACCAGTTGATCTCTGCAGGAGCTCAAGCTCTCACTGCAACATGCTTCTCTAAAATAGCTCCATCTATTTTAACATGTGAAATCTCACGTGAGTTAAGACGGCGTGATGTGGAACATACTTGAACCTTAAACAGACATTTCCACTAGCACTGAGATAATGTAGGTCAACACACACTCATATACTCACATGTTATGAACAAACGGAGACACAGTGTATAGATTTCCTGTCATCACTTTGGAGTGGGAAAAACCTTCACAATTTTATGAAAATGTCATTTGACCTTTTCATCACATACTTAGTGAATTCCCCTTTTTCACATTATTTGCCTTTATAATCTGACAGACTAAGCTTGGTAACAGGGAAGTCTTTATTCAAGGGGCCGAATCTGTAAACCTATTGGCAACTTGATTTGGGATGTTTATTATTTATTTATTGTTTTAGTTAGTTCATTTATGTATGAACTGGTTTTGGTAGGATTTATTTCCATGTTTTAGACTGATCAATTAAATCTGTACAATAAGGACAGAAAATACAAATATACCTTGCTGATGAGGAATTAGACTTTCGATTTAAATGAGTTCAAGTAGGACTGGGCAATATGACCAATATTTCATATCCCTATTAAGCTCAATTTATATCTCGATAACAATACACATCACGATAAAGCATTTTTTTGTTAATTCAATTCATGAATAATTTATATCCAACTGCAATTTAGAAAGGCAAATTAAAATGATATACTAAACAATTAAAGGTAGTAGTTAATACATATTTATTTTATTTTGAACCTTTTTTCCAAGCAAGATGTGTGTTGGTCATGTTCTTCTATTAAAATATTTCAACATGTAGCAGTAGCCTACTTCGTAACATTAACACCACCCAGACTTCTCTTGTGGCATCATGTAGGTATAAAATGCTTCCAAGTACTATTCTTTCTTCTCTAGAGCAGGTGACAGAAACCACTTAACCAAAAATATCAGTATTGACCTTTCTATTCCTATTGGGTATGAAAAATAAACACTTCTGTGATTCAAAGTGCATGTGCAGGGCAAAATACAAACGTAAACTTCAAAGATTTAAGTGCAGCAACAAAATCAGGCTCAATATAATTATACAAAATCTAACAAGTGAAAAAAAAAATCTTATTTAGGTTTAAACAGTAGCAGCAAACACAAAACAATACTGGCCTAGCTCCTAAAATAAATGATGTCCCCGCATTATTATGTATTTTGTATTGCTATGCATTTCTCAAGTATTGTCTTCTGGGAAATAACTTGTATATAAACACCAGCTGTGGAGGTTACAGGCTCATATATGGATGTGTCTTTTGGCTCGACCAACACATCTGTTGTAGCACAGAACATACATTTATGAATCTCCACATCTACTTTGGTCCAACATGCCTTATATAAATCAGGTAACACATCTTTAGTAATGTGTTTCGGCTGGGCATTTCGTATTTCACATTGAGTGTCTGTGCCAACTCACAAAACCCACGTTTTGCGACCATGTAGATTGGAACCATATTTTTGTATATGTGCCTGGTGATATTCCATCTGTAGGAGCTAAGACTATATTGTGTGCCAGGGGTAAAAGCCAGTTGTTTGTTATGAACACTTTCAATGCTGGTTTTGCGGCTTTTGATCGTTGACTCTCTCTGTATTTGTCGTGGTTCTTGAGCAGGTGTTAAAATAATTTTGTGGCGTTGGAGTTGGTTGTTAGGACCGGGAGCTGGCAAACTTTACAAAGACCCGTTGTCTGGTCCTTGTCAGTGTTCTTATATCCAAACCACATAAATGTGACAGAAGTTCGCCCTCTTTTACATATAATCTCCTCAGTTTGTGTTTGGTTGGCCATCTTGTTGAGAATTACCCTGGTCTGAAACTCATCTGCTAACTGTCTTCCTCCATGTTTGTTTATGCATTGCAGCATACATGAGCATGCCATAAGGTGCATCTTGATGCCGTAAAGTGCCTAACTGTGGTGTAAATGATAAAGCTTCATATGAACCGGTCCTGGAGATATATATCGTCAAACCACCTGGCCCTAATTTAAAGATGTGAATGTTTTGATGTTATCTTTTTTTAATCCAATATGGATCATATTTTTCTTACTATGATATGATACTATGATATGATATTTCCTGCGGAAATGCAGTGTGAATGCTGACTGCTGAATCACACCAGCTGAATCAGTTCAACTGCTGAATGGACATGCTTGTTAGCTCCAAACTTAAGTGTCTGATACACAGTCAACTTGAGTTGAACAAGCCATTTTAATAGCATAAATCTAAGTTGAAAAAGTTAAAGGTGAGATGACATCACTGTTTAAACTGGTGTAAAGCTATTTCATGTAGTAGATATGCCTGCATATGTCAACTCTCAAAAGAATTTGATTAAAAAACTAACAGGGCGGGGGTGTACGGGCAGGTCAGAATCCTCTTCTCAGTAACACGGTTTCTTTCGTTAATGATATGTGGGTCTCCCTGGCTGACTTCGCTCTGATTGGCTACAACCATATTTGGGAAGGTAGGTAAACACGTCCTCATACGCCCTTGCCCGCAGCAAGCCTTTCTTCTCGGCTCCGTCAACAGTCCAGTAACATGGCGAGTGGACGTTTACAACCGTATATGTTCGAGCCTGAAACGTCTTCTGAGGAAGACGGAGGGGTGAACACATAAAACTCAACTAATCGCACATTATTAAACCACTTACTCAAAACCACATGAGCGGATAAACAGTGCTGTCAGATGTTATCAATGAAAATAGATTCACAATATGGTATGATAAACCTGTTGCTCACGGACATTGTTGCTAGAGCGGCTATCACATGCTAGCATCATGGACTCTTCAGACCACGAACAAACGTTTATCAGGCAAGGCAGCATTTTATTAAATAAATAAACTTACGGTATTGACGATGTGGTCGCCTCCTTCAGGGTTGGTAAAGAATTTTTTATTAAAATCAGTTTCTTTGACAATCCCAACTTGAATTCAAGCAGTCCTCCGTGAAGTGAGCTGAACATATTCTCAAATTGAGGTTATAACTGCGTGGCACTTCTCCATAAATGAACTTCGGCCACTCTTCTCTAGTTTTTTCATCCTTCAGGAGTGAGTGGAAACTTTCAGCATGGGTTGAGCATCCTTGGACACAACAGGTCCCCGTTTGCGTAGCCATCTCTTCTCAAGTGCAGCAGCACAAGCTAGCGCAACGCAGCTAACGGTGTATGGGCTGGGGGGCGGGCGGACTGTGCACTGTTATTGGACGCTATGAAATACGTAGGATGAAATGCCACGTAGGAAAAAATGGTGCTTTCAGATTCAACCGTTTTTTAAATATGAAACAAAGCGGACCGCCCACAAACGGGAACTTTGATACTCGCTTTGGATGTTCACACGGCCTCATCAGTGCACAACACATCATGATATACCCCAAAAACCTCAAAAAAGTGCATTTTGATGTCATAACCCCTTTAAAAGATTTGAACAGATCTGAATGCATTTCAGTGGAGCGGAAAAGGGCCTAGTCTTCCAGTAACACCTCAGGCTCTTTACATATATCATCATCATAGTATGAGTAGACTACTGATGGACCTACAGGTAGAGTGGATTGGGTCAAGAGAAGACTGTTAGTGGACTGTTTCCCAAGCAATAACAAATAATTGTGTTTGATTTTATCAAGTCACAAGCACACATTTTTCAGGAATTAAAGATAAAAACATCTTCACCTTGTTTGATGTGTTTTGTGTGGTAAGTGAAGGGTGGGGCCAGGGTACTGACTCATGGTTTCAGTTGGCCCATGTGTTTTTTTTTATTAATCCTTTAATAATAGATTAAAAGCAGGAACTATTAAAAAGGAAAAGTAAGTTAAACAGCAAAAATGTTTACTCGCATTTAGGTACTCAAAACCAGAAGGAGGATAAAAAGGATTACCATTATAAAGAAATATAAATTGTAAGTCTGAGGTGCCAGTTGCTGATTGCTTAGTAATTTGAAACAGCTGTTTGAAGGAAACTGAATGGCAGTTAGTTCAAAGTCTTACAGCTTAGGACCTTAGGGCCATTACTCCACAAATAGTCTCAGCATGGGCGTTAGCATTAGCTTGCATATTAGCAAATGCTAACTGTAGAGAATTAAAAAGTTACATAGCAGAGGTTATTACAACATCAAAGGAGATCTTAAAAAGCCAAAGTTAGCATATTAGCATAAGCTAACTTTTCAGCAATATTAATGATTAATATTAATAAGTAGTAATATTAAAAGCAGAAACTGCTTAAAAAAGCAAAATAAATGTAATTTAAATTATAATATTTTAAAATTTTAACAACTCTAAACATTAGTAGTATTAATATAATTAGTTTTATTTGTAGTTAAATAAGAAGGGAATTCAAAGTTAAACGGCATAAAATTTTGAAACAGCACAATGAAGTTTGAGCACAACTCTTTCATAGCATAAAGTGCTGTGTACAGTTGTGAAGTGCAGCCTGTTCAATAAAGTTGTATGAAGGAAAGGAGGAAGTAGCAGAAGCAGTCAAAGGGAAGAGTCGTTAAGTGAGGAGGGATTCATCATTTAGGAGGAATCTGATTGGCTAAAGGCGTTCATTTTAGACTTTTTCAGGAAGTGCTTTTTGAGTTTTAAAGTTAAATATCTCTAAAATTACAAATTATTTCAGTGAGAAAAGTCATAGCCGGAATGTTGAATTTTTATTTTACAGTTTGAGGTTTGAATGGTCAGGATAGGACAAAGCGTGTAGGAGGAGATGCGTGCCAATAAACATACGGAAGAAAATATAAAGTAACAGGAAAACATACAGTGTGAATGCCTTTCAGCATTCACACTAATTACAGGTGGTCCCGCTATCCAACATCAAAGTCATAGAGAAAGAAATCAATACTCCTGTGTTTATACAGAAAACAAGAAATAGAAATATTCCTCACCTTTGTTAAGCCTTTGCTCTTCGGCTTTTGCAAGAAAATACAATTGTTTCCCCCACTTAGTATTTAATTCTTGCACTGTGTATTTGTCTATTTTAGAACCCCTCCGTCCATGCAATTTAGGGGCATGCAACTCAGCATCCCAAAGCTGTGGCGGCCAGTTCCAGACAAAGTCACATTAGCTTCTCTTGACCTCGCAGCTGTAATCGGCTCTTGGGAAAGGCAGGTGGTTAGTGTTTTGCAAAAGTCCCTTGCTCAGTGTTAATAGTGTTGCCAGCACAAAGCTGAGGCTGAAGAGCAAAGATGCAAGCGTTACAAGAGCTTACCTGGAGATTAGCACATCAGCAGTTCAATCACAATCGCTGCCCAGTTGCTATTTCTTTCTTTTTGCCATTTGCCATACAGTGGAAATCCAGAGTAACTTCATAGGACAGTTTCAAAAGTGATGCTCATTGAGCTGAAGTTTCAGCCACATGAAGATGCTCTGATCTTCATCCTTTGACACTACAACGTATCCTGTTTTCATTTTGTAATTTCCTTTATGTTTTGGCTGAAGGTTTTAAGTTTCTATTCTCAAATAGCACAATCTAGGACATTACACTGTTCACCTCTGGCTATCCGATCAACCCCATGTAGTTACCTAAATTCTGTTTAGGGTTTTTTCACATCATACTCTCCAATTTCTAGCTCAAATATTATTGAAGTCCAATAGAGAATGGGCAGCACTTTTTTTCTAATGAAATCCACAGTCCCAGCTATGTAAGAGTGAGAGAGGTTGGCTAGCTCAATCCTAACTCAATCGAGGATCATCAACAATTGTCTCTAAATAAGCCCCTTTTAGTCTTTAACTTCTCTTTCAATTCATTACGAGTGAATGGTCCTTTATTGGCTTGACAGTTTTAAAGGGGAATCAGGGAGCGTGTGGAGGCTTGTAATGTTGGATTGAAACAGGCAATTTACGAGAGGATCGACGATCCACTTGAGGCCAAGACCAGCACAAAATAAAAAAAGCCAGTGAGAGTAAGCGCTATATCCCTCTGACTCCTCTACACTGTTGTTTGTTCTTTTTATATGTGTGCGTGTGTATAAATATGCATTTAAATACACACACAAGGGTGATAGAGACTACTTTGCTTTATCCAGTGCCATTTCTCCCCAAGGGTTCTGACAGTCATTGCATCTAAAATGTGATGCTCCACAACGTACGATGAAACTTTGTGAAGCATTTCCTCTTTCAAACTACATAGTATAATTCTAGATTTTTATGAATTGCAGAAATCCTGTGTTTCCCAAATTGGAAACACAGGATTTATGCAAAGCATACTTTTTTTTACTGTGGTATGGTAAATAAAACAAACAAATAGACTCAGCTGTGGGATTTCTTGGTCAGCAAGTATACAGTCAGACTTAAGTTGTTAGCTGCGCAATTGCATTGTAAGAACTGCTGGCACATGGTAGAAGTCTCTTTTTGACCTCTCACTCTAGAGGTCATCCTTCCTCGTTGATTGGCTGATATCAGGTCCTAGGCTCCTTATTGATCCACTCCTCTTGAACTTGCTCCCCCCTTGGAAACTTGAGTTGACCTCTAAGGACTGACCTCTTGGTAACAAGCACACTACGTATGGATAAGCATTTCTCTGAACTAATGCAAACAATGTCAGAAAGTTTTATGACTTAGATAGATATTTATGACTGTGCGTTTGGGACACAGATTCAGGCTAAATGAAGTACTGCTAGTTCTAATCCAGACAAAGAGAAGTTATTTAAAATATTCTAAATGTGGGGAGATACATTGTTTAATTCAACACAATGTCTGAGGTAATATATGAAAAACTATATCAGTCAGTCATTAACTATACCTGCTTGTTCCTGTTCAGGGTCACAGGAAGCTGGTGGTCTCCAGCAGTCATTGTGCAAGAGGTGGAGTTACAATTTGGACAAGTTGCCAGTCCATCATAGGGCCACAAATAGGCAGACTATCAGTCACACACACTCACACCTAGGGACAATTTAGTTTCACCAATTAACCTCAAATGTGTTTTTGGTCTTTGGGATGAAGCAGAGTCATCTGCTGGGACCTTTTTCTATGCATGCACATGGATAAAGGTCCAAGCCCAGTTTTGAAGGACCTTCTTGTTGCAAGGCAAGAGTGTTACCAACTGCACCACCATGTAGCCCATGAAAGTGTGTGTATGTATTCTTGTTTTTCTACCTGACTGAGGACCAGTTTTGAGATATTTACTATCTTTCTAGGGACAGAATCCCAGGCCTCACACGGGAGACTCCCTTTTTTAGGGTTAGGGGTCAACTTTAGAGGTAGGGTGTGAATAGAGTTTTAGTAAGGCTTAGGGTTAGGTATAGATCAGTGATGGTTAAGGTTAGGAAAAGGGTTTGGGTTAGGCATAAATCCATTTTTTATCCTTTCATTGAAACACCTACAAGAAATCTAAAACTGGTCTGGGAGAGAACTGCATGAACAGATGTACAGTTGCACACCTAGTGAATACAATTACTAAACTATATTATACATACATGCAACTCTTTTTAGTGTATTTAAACAATTTTGTTACATTTACAAAAGAACAGTGGAACAGCTGTTGTTGAAGATAGTATCTATTTAGCTTTTAATTACCTCCCCTCTCTGTCTGTTACTACACAGCTGTATTTTCTACAAGCACATTTTTGTCCAGGTTAAGGCAGGAATCCTACTGTATCTGCAGAATTTACATTAGGGGACTGTGTCATTACTGCTGATGCATTACTCGACCAATTAAGAAAAGCAGAGTGTGTTTATTGTTTATGTGACTTATTTTTTTTAGATGCACTTTTTTTGTTGACAAACTATTTCTGAAACGTTTGGCTGTATGTGAATTTTCTAGCCCAAGCTTTTACTGCAGCTGTTAATTTTAGCCGTTGTACATGACTGATTAAGAAATATTTATTCTTATATCTAAAATATCCTCTATCCACCTCCTTCTCAGAGTTAAAGACTGCATTGATGGTGCTTTACAAAAAGATAACTTATTGATGTGGGTTACAATTCTTTTTTTTTTAAATTCTACATCTATGTTTGACATCTCTAATGGATCTGGACATCACCAGTTAAATCAATGATTATACAAGAAAAAATACTTGGTTTTTATGGCTTTTTACATAAAAATTTGTGGGTTTCAAGTAAATTATTCTCTTTTACGCATTTTCACTTTCATTCTGGCTTCTCATAAGTGATAAATTGTCTGCAAAGAACTTTGAGATCTGAAATCTCCCTCACCACCACCTCCCCTGGTACACACTCCCTTGCTGTCTTTCCCACTCTCTTTTCTAATTATCTTCTCTCTGTCCCATCTCTTCTGTTCCCAGCTTTTCTAAGATAAGATTTTAAACCCCACCCCACCTCTTACCCCCCCACTGAGTTTTTGATGTTGATTCAAACATGCTGCTTTTATCGATAAACTGTCAGATTGTCCCCAACCCCCCACACCCCCCTCAACCCATAAAAAACCTAAACTAAACTGAAAACTAAATTAAATCTAACATCTCCCATGCAATACTCTACCTTTCATGTGGACAGCTCCATGACACAGGCTCAGACACATGGGTAATGCAAATAATCAATAAATATAAGGCAACACAAAACCAAATAAAAACTTACTGTTATACACTAAGTTAGGAGGGTTATTACTAAGTGAAGGCAGCTGGAACTATTTAACAGGGTGGAGTGCAGGTGTGTGACTGAAAAAACTAGGGCACTGAGGGAAACCTGGTGAACTAAAACAAAACTGAACACAGGAAAGACAAAGAAAAGCATTAAAGAAAAATAAAGCAAACTAAGCCATGACACCAACTCTTGACCCTTCTCTTGACCCTTCTCCTGAAGCCTACAACATTTTTTGTTCACTCAGGTTCAACAAAGATTTTCATGGACCGTCTTGCTTTTGCGATGCAAATACACCAATCGTATTATCCCATTCCACAGTCAGTGGTTGCACTGCTGCCTGATCAGCTGAAAAATGTTCCTAACTCTGTGTTTCATTGACAGTCTTGTTGTATGTTAGACAGTCTGGACAGTGATTTCATTGTGTCTTTTCTGGGTTACATTTTGACGATACTATGTGCCGAAAGAAAAAAAAAGTCAAATATGTTAACATGCAAATCACCTGTTAGTCTGTTTAATGGTGGAAAATCATTGCTGCGGGTTTCTTGCTAGTGACTACAGCAACCGGCTATACAGCGTTTCACTATTTCATCAACAAAAACACAAGCTCACAAATACATTTTAATGTCCATGTCAGAATTAAACAAAGAGCTATGCTCCTGTGTTTCATCAGTTCTGGTTTCAAAATGAGACTTGCCTGATGCAAAAAAAGCTTTAGAAGTGTCAAATGACACAAATTTGCACCATGTATTGTTAGACACAATTAGAATAATTCTAAATGTCTTTGAGACCTAAGCATGTCAGATACACTACCATAATTAAATTTTGAGTCTGATCCTCCTTTATTCCTGTGAACCATTACAATGTGCATGTTCAAGAGAGAGAATTAAATCATAGCGTTAGTTTCCAAAAGCTATAAAAATGTATCAACACCATTGTATTAACTGTGAATGTTTTGATAAATAATCCATTAAATGAAACAGATTAAGATTTTGATCAAATTGCATTTGATTACATGAATTAGATTTTTTTTTTACTTTTCCTGTGTAGGGTGCCAAGTTAATTACCTCCACCAAGGAGGTAATGTTTTCATCGGAGTCTGTCTGTCTGTTAGCAGGATAACCCAAAAAATGTGTGGATGGATTTTGATGAAATTTTAATGAAAGGTCAGAAATGACCCAAGGAAGAGTCAATTAGATGTTGGGGGTGATCCGGATTACCGTCTGGATCCAGGCATTTTTTCAAGGATACAGACATAGTACTTTCTACAAAATGTCCACTTGGCGGAGGTCTGCGCTCTCTGAGTGCTTTTCTAGTTTTTGTTATTTTTCTCTAAAAAATTTACTGAAACAAAGTTAATTAACTATATGCTATTTTGAAGAAAATGGCAGATATACTCACCTAAAGGATTATTAGGAACATCTGTTCAATTTCTCCGTAATGCAATTATCTAATCAAGCAATCACATGGCAGTTGCTTGAATGCATTTAGGGGTGTGTTCCTGGTCAAGACAATCCCCTAAACTCCAAACTGAATGTCAGAATGGGAAAGTTTGAGCGTGGCATGGTTGTTGGTACCAGACGGGCCAGTCTGAGTGTTTCACAATCTGCTCAGTTACTGGGATTTTCACGCACAACCATTTCTAGGGTTTACAAAGAATGGTGTGAAAAGGGAAAAACATCCAGTATGCGGCAGTCCTGTGGGCGAAAATGCCTTGTTGATGCTAGAGGTCAGAGGAGAATGGGCCAACTGATTCAAGCTGATAGAAGAGCAACTTTGACTGAAATAACCACTCATTACAACCGAGGAATGCAGCAAAGCATTTGTGAAGCCACAACACGCACAACCTTGAGGTGGATGGGCTACAACAGCAGAAGACCCCACCAGGTACCACTCATCTCCACTACAAATAGGAAAAAGAGGATACAATTTGCACGAGCTCACCAAAATTGAACAGTTGAAGACTGTAAAAATGTTGTCTGGTCTGATGAGTCTCAATCTCTGTTGAGACATTCAAATGGTAGAGTCAGAATTTGGTGTAAACAGAATGAGAACATGGATCCATCATGCCTTGTTACCACTGTGCAGGCTGGTGGTGGTGGTGTAATGGTGTGGGGGATGTTTTCTTTGCACACTTTAGGCCACTTAGTGCCAATTGGGCATCGTTTAAATGCCACGGGCTACCTGAGCATTGTTTCTGACCATGTCCATCCCTTCATGACCACCATGTACCCATCCTCTGATGGCTACTTCCAGCAGGATAATGCACCATGTCATAAAGCTCAGATCATTTCAAATTGGTTTCTTGAACATGACAATGAGTTCACTGTACTACAATGACCCCCACAGTCACCAGATCTCAACCTGGTAGAGCATCTTTGGGATGTGGTGGAACGGGAGCTTCGTGCCCTGGATGTGCATCCCATAAATCTCTATCAACTGCAAGATGCTATCCTGTCAATATGGGCCAAGATTTCAGCACCTTGTTGAATCGATGCCACATAGAATTAAGGCAGTCTGAAGACAAAAGGGGGTCAAACACTGCATTAGTATGGTGTTCCTAATAATCCTTTAGGTGAGTGTATGTATATTCCCATTTAATGTTTTATTGCAAATATAGTACAATTAAGTTAGTTGTACTATATTTGCAATAAAGTACAATTAAGTTAGTTAAAAAAAACTGCAAGTTTGATTTGTGCTTACTGTTCTATATATGGATAAAATCCAAGTTGACCTGTCAGACCTGCGTAAATTTACAAAGCTAAAAATAGCTACAAATATTTCCACTTGTTAAATCTCTAAAAGATTCGTTGTAAAGTATTTACAGATGTTGAAAAGTTTTTCCAAATGAGATTTGTAGATTAAGTTAATTCTGCTCAACCAAATAGCTCTTGGAATCTTAAAATACTTTTCAAAGTAAAACTAAGTACCCTAATTTAAACAGTTTTCATATATTGCAGAAAAAGAAATCATCTGTAAAGCACAGTGAGATGTTTTGTCCTCAAGCTGACATTTTATTGTTACTGTTGTTGTTATCCAAGTTTTGTGAGATGTGCTTGTATTGAACATATGAAAATTGGGACATTCTTGTTTGTTGTGCTTGCATATGTAAATGTGACTACATATCATGCGTGATAGAGGATGCATGTGTCAGGTGTCTGAACATTTAGTCAGGGTTATGGTAAGTAATCTGAGTTACATGCCAGACACCTAAAGTGTTCACACAAGTCTGTTTACTGTTGTTGATTTCTAGAAGTTGAGTCAACAGCCAGTGACATTGATGAAGTCTCACTACAAGTGTCATGAAACGAGAGACATATGAAACATAGAATCCATGAAAAGATCTAGCACAGAGAACCATTCCTTTTGGACTCTGTTTAAGGTGCTACAACATAGTCAGAAATGACTTTGTGGCATGTTTTTGCCGATGAGGCTGACGACTTGAGATGTGCTGCCCCAAAGGGTGAAATGTCACAGCAATACATGGATGTCAAATGATTGTCGTTTGACCTTTACTGGTTTGTAACTCAGTTGTGCAATCATTCAGCCTAAATAAAAATATTAAAATATAAACTTGAACGAGTACATGTGAACTGTGGATGGGAACAACATACAGGTGCTGTCTAATTGTTACTAACGGCTCTAAAAGCTTTTCTAAATAGGCAGTTAGTTTGGAGGTCATGAACAGAGAATATCTTTAATACCAAGCCGTGCTTTTCCCTTTCACAAATTCTCTTTCACTTTATTTTATGGCAGGTTTCTGTGAATTTTAGAGACACAGGCTCAGTCCAGTGAAGGTCTCAGTAATCGGAGTGGGGGAGGGGAAAATGACTCTTCAATTGCTTTGACACTCACATTATAATTTACTACCTTCTCTAATTAGATTTTAGTGAATTATGAAAGAAATTAGGTGGATTAGAACATAATAATGACCAATACCAAATCATTCTTTAGAGCCTTTTTTGTATTATGCATCATAGAAAATTAATAATTTTTGATGCATAAGATTAAGATGTACACTACAGTAAACCTATAAGTTTTAAAAGCTGTACTACACCCATAAGGAAAGCGAAAATATAACATTCTGCTGTGAAGGATACAGTGCTAATAAAATCAGACTTCCCTTAGATACTAGAACACAGCTTTGTGTTTTGTTTATATGTTCGTATTTTTATTCAATCCTTGCTTTAATTATACAGACAATGTAATCAGACTAAGATGGCTGATGGCTAAGAAAAAAATACATTTGAACTTTCATTTTCATCTTCAAGTTTATGACCATAAATAATTCAGCAGCAATGGGAGCTAATATTTTAATGTCATCTTTAAGTAGAATCAGAGTTCAAAAAAACTTTTGTAATTGCACTGATTTGTTACACCATCCAGCTGTTTACATAAACACATAAAAATATGTTTGTGTTTACATGTGCAGCTATATTATAGAGCTATGCTACAATACTGAGTTATCAGATTGCATAATGACAATGTGTCCAATTGCTAAATTAAAGAAATATCTTTAAATTTTATAGGTAAATAAAAAATTACGAGCTGTTTAATTTTTTTTCAAAGTAAAGGGTTGCTTGAAACATCGGCAGGGAAGAACTTTGATTTGAGCCCAGTATAATCAAAGATGGGCTGGCTTGGGCTTTGTTGTAGTTGTGGTTTACTTCTGTTTGGGTTTCACACAGGGCAAAATTACTGGACCATAAAAGAGATTTTCCTCCGACAATAACTTTATCAGATCAAATGGCTGACATCTACAAAAAGACGTCTCTTCTTTAATAAACCAATACCTGCTGTTATTTCCACCTACACAATAAACCTGCTGGTAAAGTCTGCTGGTATTCAGAAGGTTTTCAGAGAAATGTTGGGATTCATTCACTGAGTAGGCTACTTTTAGCAGCTCTAAAAATACTACATTTAGACTGAATAATGTTTTGCAATCAGTGTTATTTTGAATTTATTTGCTCTCTGCTGTGTACTTGAATTTTATCAGCAGCACTAGGGTAGGAAATACAACGATATAAAAATGCCTGCTAAGAAGGGAGTTCTTGAAAAGCCTGAATAGAGATTTGGTAAAATTCACTTGCTTTTAAATTTATGTTCTGTTTCCTATCTGAAGAAACATACACTCACCGGCCACTTTATTAGGTACACCTGTCCAACTGCTCGTTAAAACTTAATTTCTAATCAGCCAATCACATGGCGGCAACTCAGTGCATTTAGGTATGTACACATGGTCAAGACAATCTCCTGAAGTTCAAACCGAGCATCAGTATGGGGAAGAAAGGTGATTTGAGTGACTTTGAACGTGGCATGGTTGTTGGTGCCAGAATGGCTGGTCTGAGTATTTCAGAAACTGCTGATCTACTGGGATTTTCACGCACAACCATCTCTAGGGTTTACAGAGAATGGTCCGAAAAAGAAAAAATATCCAGTGAGCGGCAGTTCTGTGGGCGGAAATGCCTTGTTGATGCCAGAGGTCAGAGGAGAATGGCCAGACTGGTTCGAGCTGATAGAAAGGCAACAGTGACTCAAATAACCACTCATTACAACCAAGGTAGGCAGAAGAGCATCTCTGAACGCACAGTACGTCGAACTTTGAGGCAGATGGGCTACAGCAGCACAAGACCACGCCGGGTGCCACTCCTTTCAGCTAAGAACAGGAAACTGAGGCTACAATTTGCACAAGCTCATCGAAATTGGACAATAGAAGATTGGAAAAACGTTGCCTGGTCTGATGAGTCTCGATTTCTGCTGCGACATTCGGATGGTAGGGTCAGAATTTGGCGTCAACAACATGAAAGCATGGATCCATCCTGCCTTGTATCAACGGTTCAGGCTGGTGGTGGTGGTGTAATGGTGTGGGGAATATTTTCTTGGCATTCTTTGGGCCCCTTGGTACCAATTGAGCATCGTTACAACGCCACAGCCTACCTGAGTATTGTTGCTGACCATGTCCATCCCTTTATGACCACAATGTACCCAACTTCTGATGGCTACTTTCTATGGGATCAGGATACTGCCAATAATCTTTACTCCAAACAAAGGGTTTGAATCTCTGAAAATATTTTTGTAAAACTGAAAACTTGTTTTGAATCTCTGAAAATATTTTTTTAAAGCTGAAAAATGGTTTTGAATCTCTGAAAATATTTTTGTAAAACCGAAAAATTGTTTTGAATCTCTGAAAAAAGCTTTGAATATCTTGAAAAAATTCAAATAGTTTGAAAATGTTTTTCAAATATCATTTTACAGTGTTTCCCCAACACATTTTCAGAGGTTCAAATTAGTCACAAACACAGCTTCAGAAAATGCATTTTGGCACTGTTATCCCTGTGCATTATTTTGTTTTCCATGTTTGAAATCTGTTAAACTCCCAATTTGAAAGAGAGATTTCAAACACTTGAAAAAAATATTTGCAAGACTGAAAACCCGTTTTGAATCTTTGAACATATTTTTGAAAGACTGAAAACTGTTTTTGAATCTTTGAAAAAAGATTTGATACCCGGATTTTTTTTTTAATCTCTGCAAAATCTTTTACAGTGTTTCGCCTATACATCTTTAAAGTTTCAAATTGGTCACAATTACGGTTTCAGAATATACATTTTGGCAGAGTTCTCCTTGAGTACTTTTTTGTTTTCCATGTTTGAAACCCACAGCGCACAGATCTGTCTCTCTGAAAAATCTCTACTCATAACTGAAAACTTTCTACTTATATGTAACTGAAAACTTTCTTTGTGTAACTGAAAAATCTCTACTTGTAACAGAATACTCTCTACTTATAACTGAAAATTCTCTACTCGAAACTGAAAATTCTCTACTCGAAACTAACCCCCCCCCTCTCTCTCTCCCTCTCTTCGCGGCGTGGGGAGGGGGGTACCTAATGTATAAACTCTAGTCCAATCACATTTTGTGTTCACTGGAGACCAACGGCGTTCGGCCAATGACTGACACGCTCGGGGGATTGACAGACTGCTCAGTCAACGGCAGCTTTCATGCGCGCAAAACTTTCAGCGCCATCTCACAGTGGCAAACGTGGAGACTGCAGTCTGTCAATTATTAGCATGTTACTAGCATGGTGTACCTAATAAAGTGGCCGGTGAGTGTAGATACTAAGAGCAACAGTGTTTTAAATCAATGTAGATTGATGTAAAAAAATGACAATCTCATTTTTTAAAATTCTGATTGATTTTGAACGGGTGACCTGTCCAGGTGTAACCCCGCCTCTCACCCAATGACTGCTGGAGATAGACACCAACTCCTTGTGAGCCTGAATAGGAATACATGGGTAAAGAAAATGACTGACTGTTGAATTTTTTTTATTGACAGGAGGAAATGTTTCAATGGTGACAAAGGCATTCATTTTCTTCAGTGTAAGCTTCTGAAGTGTTTGAAACCCCATGTAGACATCACATGTTCTCTTTGGTTTGATGTGTTTGCTCCTTATTTGTGTTGTTTGGATATATATTTTTGGTTTTATAGATTTGGGTAGCATTACTGGTTGATATTTTTGAAGTACATACAACGATAAAAACTTTTTCCCTTTAGGGATAACATTTTTTTAAGATGTCATGCCTTATTGGAGCTTTTCCCTCTTGTACTGAAAAAAGTAGCTTGGATGCCAACATGCCGTGCCAACCCCCAATGGGTCCACTTGTTATCTACACACCTGCACATGACCTGGTCTTGACAGCAGACAACATTTCGGGTTATGGCGCTGACTGAAACAACCTTGCAATGTTTTTATCAGCCAAATGGTCCAGATGTTGCCTTCACTGCTGGATCTGTGTGGGACATCTGCTGCATGCTGTGGCAGATACACCAGATTTACTAATGTGAATGTGTTGTGTTGTTCGTGTGATTTTAAATGCCCTATGACGCTTTTTAATCATGCAAAATTTAATTTAGGTATTGTTGTGGATGGTATGATATGGCACATTCCTACCTCACACTATCAGCTGAGAATTTCCCACCAAAACAGAAGAGAAAGAAAGCTCTTCAAACCCCAACTGGACGGGTTGGGGATTAATGACTTACCTTTAACAGTCCTTACAATATTTACATTTATTTATATTTATGTAACTGTAATCAAACTGTAATACTGTGGGAAATTTATAGTTACTTATAATTACAATTTGCATTTTAACCAATAATTTTCGTCAATACGTTAAGCCATATGTTAACCATTCATTGACTTAGCTTCTTCACATGTTATCATTGTTCTATAGATTTCCTGATGTCCGAGGTTCCATCTCATGATAAAACACCAGTCAAATAATTAATTTCACTTTCCCTTCCAAAACAAAAGTTTTTTTTTTGTTTTAAGTTTCCAATATAACACAATACATAACAATACTATGTATGTCTCAGACATAGTGGAGCTATCACACACACAGGCAGACATGGATCACCTGTCCAGCATGCCATGCCCCTTGAACTGTGCATCACTAGACAGACAGGGCATACACAGTGAAATAAACAAACTTAGCTGTTTATAAGTGTTTTTATTAAGTGCTGTGGAATGTTAAAGCTGCTATACTTGATTTGCATAACAAATTAACTTAACATATATTTTTTCATACCCATTAAAAGTGTTTTAACACAACATTGAGAAAAATATGTTGTGAAGATTAAAAAAAGTTGAAAAAAAAAATTAAGTGGTTCTCCCGTATTTGTATAAAAACATCAACCAATCAAATGGTTCGGTCCGAAAAGAATGATTGGACAGTCTCTCCAGCCATACGGACTTCTGCATTTATTTGGCTCCTTAAAAACTGAGACATATTACGGCAGAACACCACTGCTGCAGTGTTCGCCGCTCTACCATGTCACAGCAGTAGAAACAGCTGCCGGCTGGTTGCACGTCAGGTTCAGGACAAAGTAACAATTAATGTCAGTTGTTTGTTGTTATATTGTTTTCACTTACCGGTGATTCCACCATGTTACGGTACTTGAATGAACTGTGGACCAGTGTCTTGCACTCTGTTGTCTTCTGGGGCTACGCATGTTTCCAAACCGGGGGGGGGGCGTGGCTTAGGAATTCTGAGAGTTCTGTGACTTTGTTGACAGTCTAAGCTAGGCTATTTGAAATCAGGGATATCAGCTTTAACTGCTCTTATTTTGATGAAAATGCAAACTCAAAAGGATTTCACTTTTAGACTGGCTCACATTGTGCAGTTTTTGGCCATCGTGTGTGAACTTAATATTAGAAAGTCCCCTGTCAGACTGCAAGATAGATGCAGCAGCAGATGCCTCCAGATGAATGGATGCCTGTGCATAGGTCTCTATTTATTATGGCAGGCCCCTAACTATAGTGTATTTGTGGTCATTGTGTTAGATGAAATGCTAAAATTTTACCTTACAGCTCTCCTCAGCTGATATTATAATATTTCTGTGTTTTGTATTCCACATTCTTATATTGTTAAAAGTTACAATACTTCAGTTTTCTCTCACTTAGTCTTTTCGTAACATTAGACTTACATATTCCTATTAGATAAGAAACCATCATTATTAACCTAAATCTTTTCTAAGAATTTTGTTACATTTTTTTCTTCTCTGTGTCATAATTACTTGAATAAAAGGTACAATATGTAATAATTTTAAAGTGAAATAATCACACAGCAGTCTAATTCACCAGTCGTGTTGAAAGTGAAGTTACATTGTAACAGATTTTGATATCAGCCGGCTGGGTGGTCGTTAGGTTTTGCTGCTTTAAAAACACTATTCCGGGGTGGAATCATAACTATTCCGCATCCAAACTTCCTGGTTCACACACAGTTTTCAGATACTCTGCTCAGGTGCCCTGTAATGGCGTGCCACCATTACTAAAAAAAAATACATGGTTAACAGATATTTGTTTTGTTTATATTTTCATTTGATATATTGCGTGAGCTTATGATGCACTGAAATAAACAGACAGTAAAAGAAGGACTGTTAAAAATCTTTATTCTCTGGTTATTTGCCCGTGAGGCAAATGGGTGTTTTTGTGTGTGTGTGTGTGTGTGTGGGTTTGTATTTCTGACCTCCTGAGGACCAGTTTCCTGACTTTTACTATCTTTCTGGGGTCCGAGGGTTCTTGTGGGGACCGAAGCCTGGTCCCCATGGGGGGACTCCCCTTTTTAGGGTTAGGGGTTAGGTTTATAGGTATGGTGTGAATAGAGTTTTAGTTAGTCTTAGGGTTAGTTATAGATCAGTAATGGTTAAGGTTAGGAAAAGGGTTTGGGTTAGGTATAAATTTAGTTACTAAAATCAATGGAAGTCAATGGACGGTCCCCATAAGGATAACAAAACACACTTGTGTGTGTGTGTGTGTGTGTGTGCATTTGCGCTTGTCTCACTTGGCGTTGGTCTGCACCACACCAACAGTGTTTCTCTGCAATGTACAAGCACAGAGAGATCATGGTTAGAATACTCTAAACTTGTTCTATTGAATGTGTATGTTAGCAATAGAAATGGTTATTGTAATCTAAAACATCACACAGGAAAAATAAGCTTTCATTAGCTGTTAATCACCTTAGCTGCTTCCTGGTTTTCTAAGTTGGTGTGTGGGGAAATTGTGTCTCGAGACCCAAACATCATTTATCAGTTTGAGTTTGGGGAGTAAGATGCGAGGTGTGTTGTTTGGTGTTATGCTGATTGTTGATCATTGTTTTAACACTAACAGCCATAAACTTTACAAGTTTTTTCATGAAATCCCTCCTTGGGTTCATTTAGTGTAGATGAAGATTCTTGTCGACTTATTTTATTGTTATGCTTTTAATATACAAATTAACAAATTGGACTGTATCATTCCAAAAAAAAGTGTAACTGCTCCTTTCTTACTCTTTGTTCATTTAGTTTTTTTGACAGTCCAATTAATGTCTGTCTATTCACAGTCCTGTTTACAGCCATTTCATTTTTATTGTAAAAGGTTAATAAAAACAACTGGACTGTTGTGTCTTTCTTGAAAACGTTTCGCCTTACATCCAAAAGGCTTCCTCAGTGAAGATGCCAGTCCAGTTGTTTTTATTAACCTTTTACAAGATGACTACGTCCTGGACGAATGAAAACCTACACAAAGCCATTTAATTGATATATAGTACTCCATTGTTTGTTTGTTTTCATTTTTTTAAGTGCATGCTCTTGTTTAGTTATTATTATTTTATCTTGTGTTTCCATCTAGCTATTTAAATTTTTTTGCATTTCACTTTTACACATATAGAGAGCCGTACCCCAATTTCATTGTCCTTATGTACTCTGTACTACTGTACAATGACAATAAAGACAATAACTTTGACTTTCTTTTCCTTTCAGCACAGATATGATATTTTTACAGATATGTTAGTCTATTTACTGCTGGAAAATGTTTGCTGCTGGTGATAAATCACCAATGTGTTTTTATTAAGTACTGTTGCGACCCTGTTTTGATGTTTATATATTGTCGGGACTGATGACTGAGGGTTGGTGTGTGTGTGTGAGTGTGTGTGTGTGTGTGTTGGGGGGAGGGGCATACCTCTTCCAGGTACAGTAGTTTCTTTGAAATGGATAACTTTGCTACATAAAACACTAATCACAAATATTGTCTATAAATAGCACTTCATTTGAAAATCACCCTCTGAA
Organism: Pachypanchax playfairii; assembly: GCA_006937955.1. Lineage (NCBI taxonomy): Eukaryota > Metazoa > Chordata > Actinopteri > Cyprinodontiformes > Aplocheilidae > Pachypanchax > Pachypanchax playfairii. The sequence goes on from SSNP01000131.1 coordinate 398,347, forward strand.
GTCCACGGCACAACTCAATATCAACAGGGGACATAACTGCACTCTCCTGTATGAGCTTGCTCCACAGGTAAAACAACGTTTTTGTAACTAAAGTGGAGCCAGGTGACAAACAGACAAAAACAGAGCAGCATAAAAACATTCTGGACAATGATTGTCCCCACTAAAATAAATATTAACTAAAGGGCTGCTTGAGAAGTGCAGATTAATAAAACCATAAATTATAACACTTTGTCTTTCATTAAATACCAAAATGAACACTATAATCACCACTTTTTTTTTCAAGAGTTTATCAAATACATGATAATGTTACTGTATGTCACTGAGTAACTTGTAGCATCCCAGTAGAACGAGAAGAAAATTTGTGACTTAAAGAGGCCCTTCTATTAAAAACGTTTTTTCTGAGGTTTCTGTTGAATATTTTAGCTCCACAGGTGTTCTTACCTTCATACTGGGTGTGAAAACAGGTCAACAACTTCTCTTTAAGTTTTTATCTCTCAAACTACACAGGTGGCGATAAAACCCGAGTTCTGCCGAGTTCAAACGGCCTTTATCTGTTTCATTAGTATTCATCAGCTCCCGCAGTTGAAACCACTCCTAGCATGCTGCTGGCTAAAAGCTGTAGCATAAGACGTAGCAAACCGGAAGACAGTACGTCTGCAGTATACCTTGATCTCATAGGCTACTTTGTTAGCCAATCTGAGTCCAGCAAATTCACATAATAAATATTAATGAGTTGCTGCCTGACAAAGTCAGACGAATCTTGACGCAGACAGATTGAAAGGTATGTTAATCAGTGTTTCCTAACGTTTTTTTAGATATAAAATGTTTCATATTACAGGTTAATACTTCAGAAATAACCACAAAGTCCTGAAATTTGTTTAAAATGGCCTCATGTTTTGCAGTCAACTCCTAAACTGCAGTATTTTAAGTCAATTAGTTGTATTATGAATAAAAAAAATGAATGAAAAATAAGTATGTCCTTCTTAACTTTCTTTTTTGTTAAACTGTAACAAATCAAACAAGTAAAATAATGATCAGTAATTATGAAATAAACAAATGACTTCAAAAGAGGGTGCTTTTTAGACATAAAGTTGCAAAAGGAGCAGGTGCTCAAGGACAATCTTAAAAGTTAACTATGTTTTTTTTCATGATAATCACGTCTCTGTTTCTAATTAAAATAATTAACCATACACCTTGCTAATGACACCTATTTAAAAAACCAGAGGTCAATCATGATGCTTCTGAAAGTAATGTTTGGGTAGCGAAAGAAAGGTTTTCTGTTTTTAATGCAGCAATGTGTTCTTCATCTTGGTAAATCACTTAGTTAACTTAAGTCTGAAATTATTTTTATTTGCCTCCAAAGCCAGTGGGAATTCATTGGTAATGACAATCAGCTTTTCCACTGCTTCCATCAGAATTTCCCTTCACCCTTGGATGGAAATTCTCCATTTGTTTGTGTTTTGACAGAGTTTATGATTAATTGAGCCCTTTGTGCCTTTTTTTGCTTGAGGTATTGCAAATAATTTAGAAATATAGGAAAAAAATGTCACATTCGACAAGCAGTCCATTTCAATATAAGTTTATGTCCATATTTCAGCATGTGATATTTATATTAGTCTTTCAGTTCAGTCTAAAATATTTAGAAATGTGATGATTTTTTTTTTTTTTATTTAGCAACGATGAAACTAAAAGCCTTGGGAAAGGGCCTTACATTTGCACCAGTGCAAATTATGCACATATTTACCACAAAGATTGCTTCATTCTCCTCAGAAATATATCCATATATTCTCCCAATTCCCCTTGGAGTCACAAAGTACATTGAAAAGGACTACGATCCCACTGGAGCTTAAAGCCTGGGACTATGTGAAATACACCCTAACACCTCAGGGATAAAAGTAACAAGTTCTAAAGACTACAGGAAATTAAATTGGATGGAAAATACAACGCTCAAAGTGATGAGATATATCCCACCAAGGGTCTGAGAACACATTTCTTTAGAGCCGTATTTGTCTGTTATTCAGTTTGATCCATGACAGCTTAGAATAAAACTTTCGTAGGTTTAGACTTGGCCCTGAAATAGCTTAGATAGAGGTGTCAATCCCTTTTTTTCACCATTTTGTTTAACATTCCCACTTTTAGATTTTTGCTTCAAGAATTATAGATTTTTTTCTTATTAGGGTACTAATAAAGTAAAGATGAGCAAAAATGTTTTTATTTGAAACACTGGGTAAGGACCCTAAATACTGTTTACTTTTTTAAAAGCATTATGAAAAAATACAATGTTGTTTACATCACACCCTGGTTTAACGCGTACAGTTATTCTTATTGCTTTAGAAAGGCAGTTGTGTCACAACAGAGACAGACTTATCATACTCTTATAGGTAGCAGTGGTGTTGTGAAGGATTATGGTGCATTCACACCAGCCCAAGCGTCAGCATCAGAAGCATCAAGATTACATGTAAAGTCTATGGTAGAGTCCGTTAGAGGGGCGTCAGAGTCTCTGTGGCGCATTATGAACGTTAGCAGCGTCAACTTTTCAAGCATTGACGCTTATAACACGAGCAACGGAGAAGTTAAGCTAGCTGAACTTTTGACACACTTCGAAGCGGCGCGTAAATCAATCAGAGTGTCTCATTGTAGTGATGTCACTGCACGTGACTTGAATGAAGAGGGAGCAGGAAAAATATATTTTCAACATTGCAAGACTAGCTTATTGTTGATGCACCTGATGTTGATGTTGTCTAGCTTTGTTGTGGCCATTTTCTTCTTTTTTTGTGAATGGTGAATCATATTACATGCATATTTTGTTTTTGTTTATAATAGTAAGAATATATTATTTATTCACTATTTAAATTTGAAATATTTGTAAAAGGTTTTGTAAACTTTTGGACCCTCACATTAATTAATGTGATGAAAAGCATATGGGAAGGGTGGCAAGGTGATTTTTGTCCCAGTAGTCAGGTTAGTAGGAGGGAGGTTTTGTAAAAGGATTTTTTGACCACTTTTTGACTTGATGACTTAGTTTTACGTAAATTTTCGTTTTGTCAAGTATGCAGGAATCTTTGGAACACGTTTTGAGTTATATTTTTGTAAGAATAAATAGACAATTTTTTCAAGTTATCAAGTTCGAAGTGCGTGCTTAAGAAAACCACCCACCACAACCAACGGCCTTTTTGTTGGATTACTTTTCGTTTTAATATGGTTAAAAGGCCGTGACAAGCTTTATTAAGCAAATAAAGCCAAACCACTTTCTCGATATGAGCCGCCATAGTTTAGAACATCCAGCAACAGAGGAAGCACCGCCTACCCAATCTTTTTTTGCTCAGAAGTGGCAGGCGTTACAAGCTTCAATGTACAAGCGTCAAACTGCAAGTGTTGAGAGCATTGCTTGATGCTTGCAAAGCATGCGGTGTGAACGCGCCATAAGAATATGTTATTGATCGACCAAAACAGAAATTCTTCTATTGTCTGTAATAATAATGAATATAATATGACACCCCCACCCCCACCCAGTCCCCCAAAACCAACAGCAAAAAAGAAAACAACTTTTCCATCTCCATCAGTCTGAAAAGTTTTCATTAACCATCTTTAGATTGGGTTAACATTCTAAAACTAACCAATATTTTCAGACTTAAAAAGTTTTCTTCTCTAAACCTGAGCAATTTGTGTTTTGTACCCATCATCCTTTCCCTTCGCCTCTCCTTCATGCCCTAGAATACGTAATGCTCTATTTGCTGTTGGTGTTTAATATTACCATTTCCAGTTAGCATATCTTTGTGAATCTATTGACTTTGATAAAAGCTGGGGTATTTGATGTCCTAGAACTGAGAATGTGTTCGAAAAGCAGGATATGGGGGACTGTGTGGTGAAATGAGTGGAGAAATTCAACACAGTCATGGTTGGTGATGTTATAAACAACTCCCTCTGAACATCAAACACACTTTGCCTTCCCACTCTCATCTGTGATCATAGCCATCATCCTTTCTCTCATTGTGAACCCTTATATGTCTCTCTCTCCCTTATGAACTGAAACAGAATCATGATTTTATAAATAACTGCTAACCTCTGTCAGGCTAAATGCATTCCTTGTTTTTAGGATTATCTAGTTCTCAGGTATTTCTAAGCTGGGTTCAATCATTTATTTACTTTTGAACCATACAAGCATGCAATTTAGTCTTTTTCTTGCATGCCTTCATTGTCGGTTTGTACTCTGTATTTTTGCTTCAAATTGTGAAATACATTTATTTTGGTTTCACCTTAAACGATAATCATTTTCTTGCACATTTAATAAAACATTGTACTTTGTTGGATATCTGACAGCTTGTTACCAAAATACTAAAAGAAATTACTTCAGTTTTGATTCTGGTTTGTCTGTCCAAAGATTAAAATGCTGCTCTCACTCTTGGAAAGGTTTTAGTAAGTCTTTTTGTTGAGGGATGCATTACATTAATGTAGTATTACTTTAAATGACCCTTTTATGATAGGAAAGGTTAAACTGACATTATTGTTTACAGTGTCATATGACCAATCTCCCATCAGTAGTACAGTGTTGAATTTATAAGTAAATGTAGGAAGTGGTTTATGCATGTATGAATAACTCATTCAAGCATGTCCATTCTCATAAACTGTTTTGTGTGAAATCTGGTTGACTTCCTTATTTTTCAGCCTCGATGGGTGTCCAATGATGTGTTTCAGATTCTCAAGTAGCTGCGCTCATCGTCAAATAATAATGTTAAAAGCCATTTAAGTGATGCAGGTTTCTCACGACATGCATTGCTGATACTTCTTTTTTAAGGCTGTGAAACATGGTGTGTTTTTCAGTTTACTTGACCTCAAAGTTTTCCATAGATATGAGAGGATTATCAACTATTCTATAAATTTATACCATAGTGTCCCGTAATGGCCAATGCAATCAAACCAGAAGACCAAATGAAAAAATTAGAGACACTTTGGTATAGCTTATGATCTCAAGATATGGAGGTTATGTGTCAGCCATCCTATTTTTGTAAAATTAACGTCTACTATTAGTGATACACCAATACCGATACTGGTATTGGGTATAGGGATCAATACCATTCTAATGTACTTGTATTGGTTAGTTAACCAGTATCATGAACCAATATGTAAAATATGGAAACTGTGCAATAATTTCACGAAAAAAATGTTTCATTTTTTTACTTGAAATTTTGATTTTCTGGTAATTTTCTATTCATATTTTATTTAGTTCACCATCATTTGTTGCAACAAGCATAAAATAAAATAAAATCTGTCTTCCAATTCATGGCATTTTTTTGTTTGGTAGAAGTATCGGCATTGATACTCGGTATCGGCAAGTACTCAGATCCGAGTATCGTGTCGGTATTGTTGCATCCCTATCTACTATTGCTGCTAAGTAGAAACTGTGTTTAAGTAAAGAAAGCTGATTTAGCCTAATAAACCTACTTTAACAGCTTCACATTAAAAAAACACGTGAGTTCATTGTGGGATTTGGTGTTGTCAGCATTTATATGGCCTTATAGTGTGAATCTGTTGGGCTGCTGGCTAACATTAACATTAAAACCATATAGCATTTCAATCCTTTTTCTGTCTCTTTTCCCCTTTTCCATGCCTTCCCTTTGGACCCTGAAGCTGAAGAATATGCTGTTGAAGGTAAGACTGATCCTTTTCTTTTCAGGCAGTCTGATGGCACTCCTTACTGCTCTCATGGCTGCTGATGCTGGTTGCTTGTTAATACAATATGCCCTCCCTCTGAGGAGGGGGCATTGTCTGTTTGGACTGCGGTTATAAGTGACTTCCAGGGGGCCTAAATTCCAGTTTTTCTGAATGAGATAAAGGGGATAGATTTACGTCTGAAACATATCCCCCTTTTATCTTGTGTTGAGTTTCTCTGGCCTTTTTTTATTTAATTTTTCTTTGATTTTGTTTTAATTTGTCTTTGAAGATATACCAGACTTAGTTGTGAATGTCAGAACTTTTTTTTTTTTCATATGCAAAGATGGTCAAGGCCGGTTGGCATCCGTGGGTCATTTTACCGGTCAACATATATTTATTAGAGTTTAGAAGATCTCTAGTGATTTTAAAATCCTGCCTTTTATCATTCCCTTTTCTCTTTTATTTCCTACAAAGAAGAACAAAGGCTTTTAGTTGTGGCCCCTCAGGGACCTCATAAGCCCATAGGCCAGGCACTAAGCCAGAGCTGGATAGAGCAGACTTCACGGATATATTAGCCCTTGCTTGTCTGTCTTCAGACATTTACCCTTCTCATGCTGTCGAAGAATCTTCTTGTAAGTTATTAGGGTCTGAACAGGAGTCTAGTTCTGTGTGAGTGTGTTTGCATGCTGTCAATATGCATTTGCTCCTTGTTGAGTTTGAGTTGATGAATTACCCATCGCACAAGCTGGTCCAGCAGAAAAAATTACAGTTTTAAAAACATCAGTTTGCTTGAGTATATGTCAGAATTACACTCCTAAATTATATACCTAGTATTAGCTGGTTTTTTTTTCTTGTGGCATAAGATATAAAACATTGAGCCAGTGTTTTGTCATTGTTATCAATAACCGAATAATCTCAGAATGATTTTTCCCTTTACTTTTAAAGTATTTGTCCCCTTACACACTTCCTTTGTTTTAAATATTTTTAGTTAGACTGTAATGTTTTATTTCTGTAAACACATTTTAATATCAGGCGAAGATAACCTTAGTAAATTTGGGAAGGCAGTTTTTAAATTATTGGGGAAAAACGTTAAACCAACCTGGCCCAATGTTAAAAAGTAACTGTCCTCCATTCAAAATCGGATGAAAATCAAAACTGTTGACATTTATTAGTCTGGGAAGGCTAACAGAGGCATTTCCAAGACATTTGGACTCCAACAAATCAAACTTACAACCCTTATCCATGTATGGAAACAAACATACAGCAGTGGTGAACCTTTTCAGGAATGGCCACTCTACCAAAATTATTCATCAACAGGGTTAAAAAAATAACTCACAACATCTATACTACTATAGGCCTCACTTGCTTTGTGAAGGTTAGAGTTCAACAATATGTTTAAGATGTAACACTAAGAAATGGGACAAAAATGGCATCTATGAGAAAATTTCTGTGCAAAAACCACTACTAACCAAAATGAACACATCTGCCAAAAAATGTCTATGATCCACAAGTCTTTAGGGACAATATTCTGTAGAGTGATGAGCTAAAGGTTTGCTACTTTTCATTGACAATTATCACATATTGTGATGCTCTGAGTTGTTTTACTGTTTTAGGACCTGGTGCCAAGGGTGGTCCAACCAGCTATTATGGGTTTAAGGGGCATTTACCTTTACAAATAGGGCCGTGTGGACTTTGAATAGTTTGTTTTTCCTTTTAATAAATCAAATATTTGGAAAACTGAATTTTGTATTTAGTCCGTCAAAAAAAAACAAAAAAAAAAAACAGTAAGGAGGCAAATCACATTTTACAGCATATATAAATGACGTGTGTGAGACCTGTGGGCCTTTTTTTGTAGCCAGCTATTCTCAGCCAAGATTCTTGGATTTAAGCAGGCCTGTTGCTGACAGCAATAACTTGTAAAATATCTTGCATAACAGCATAACCAAGAAACTCAGACTAAAACAGAATGGGATGATTAATATATTTTCCGTTCTGTCATGATCACACAAGGCCGGACCCAAATGCTGAAACCCAGGCATGCTCTTGATAAGTAAAAAGGTGTTTATTTACAAACAAATATGAATGTGACAAAGATGGGAACTGTGAAGACTGAAGGGAAATCTCTGTAACAGAGGGAGAACAAGATTAGGGTCTGGATGAGATTTAGAACTTGAACGCAACTGGTGGAGGTTATCTTACATGGTCCTGGAGGAGATGAACAGAGGAGGCGTACAGAGCCTGAGCGAGCCGAACCAAGGAGCATGAAGGGGAGCAGGTCCAGGGGCAGGCGTGTGGAGATGGTGAGAGGAGGCAGGTGAAGTCCAAAGGTGCAGTGGCAAAAGGTTCCAGCAGACACAAGCAGCAGTGTTTCCAAAATCAGAGAGGGAACGAAAAAAAAATCCCACATTAACTCTCAGGATCAAAACAACACTTTACCAATATTGTGGTTTTACATAAGGCCAACGTCACCCAAGCAGTTCAACGGTCTGGCGTTGAATGGTTGTCCAGCCCTGTCTTTTAACTGTCACTGTAGTTGATGAATGAAGTGATCACAGCTGTGTCTGCTGGCAGAATCCGGTCCAAAGTAAGCATATGCCTGCCACCTGACGACCTGCAACCCACAGGGAAAGGAGGAAACAACAACTAGAAGGGAGGGGAAGAGAGAGAGAGAGGAGTAACTGACAGCAGGGAAGTTTAAAAATAAAACAAACAAAAGCACAGACCAGCCCAGAATCCTAACAGGTTCCTACATAAAATCCATTTATTCAGTCATTTAGAAACCTGGATAACCCTCCTAGTCTATAGAAACTTCATTTTGAGTGAACTTCAGATGTTTTAAAGGCTAATATTGTTTCTTGGGCAGGTTTCTAAATTTGGCACACTGCTATGATTAAATGAGGAAAAATTCTTTGGATTTTTGATATAAGGTCTAAAGCCTTTATATTTACTTTATTTATTTCTTTTATTTAATTGTCCTTAATTTAAATTGGTAACTTTAGTTAGTTAGTTAGTTAGTTAAATAAAAGCATAATTCCAGCAAGGCTTTGTTCTTCGACTTCCCAAAGACCTTTTTTTGTTTGTTTAATTATTAATTCTCTCCAAAGCCAGGATTTGTGCTCTTGTGCTTTCCTCCATGCTGTTTTGTTTTTTTTGTTTTTTTTTTTTTTTGTGTGGAATCGGTGTCATGATCTTGTGCTCTTGTATTCAAAGGCCGGTAGAGATTGATGATGCATAGAGAATTTGAAAGTCCAGAGGATGGATGTGGGACAGGAAAGTGGCCTTTGCTCTTTCTCAGAGGTTCTCATTATATGATGTGCCTGGGACACTGACCTATTTTTACTGTCAAGCTGGCTAACCTCTAACTGTTCACTGATAGTAACGCAGGTCCTGTCTCTGGAGGACTACATGCTGATGTGAATTATAGTTTTATTATGTAAGCACATGTTTCCATCTTTCTGCTGTGGACTGTTCTTGCTTAAAGACATGAAACACTAAGCTGGCAGCAAAAATCATCAATGTGTGGATTAATCAGATTATAACCTGGAGTTAGGCTGGGTACCTATGTTGTACATTTTAATGAAGCGTGTTGAGGTCTTACGACTTGGATTTAGTACGTGCTGATGTTAAGTTGTTTATGTTTAACATGGGTTACATATTTGTCTTGGCATCTGTACTGTATACAGATGTTATTTGGTTATATTTTTGCTTATGTTTAAAAGGCTGTAATAGAAAAAACTTACCGTTCATTTTGATGCTCAGATGCAATTTATAGTCTGACAGACCATGACCATGACCATGAACATGGCTAAAAGGAAGAACAGCTCGAATCTTCTTCTGACTACAAACACTGGATGATGGATTTAGTGGCCAGTTTATTGTGTTTGAGTGAACAATGTTCGGCGCTACCCAAACTGATCTTAATCAATCTGATCAAGGCTAATGATCTTTACTCTCTGAGCCATGCAGACCTCCAGCTTAATCTTCCCCTCTGGATAACTCAAGTTTTTTTTTTTTTTTTTTTGTTTTTTCAGTTATTTTTACTACAACAACTAGAGTTTGATTTAGCAGAGATACAGGATTACAGATTTAAGTTGAGCCTGTAGTTACGGGTGATTACTTTGGATCATTCAAACCAGATTATGGATTTTGTTCTTATTTGGGTAAAAAGAATAAAACATAACAATAGACCAGAAATGTTCATGTTTTCTGTGTGTGTGTGTATGTGTGTATGTGTGTGTATACTTGTATTTTTAAGACAACAAAAGAAGTGTGTGTAATTCAAATACCAAATTTAGAAGTTTAATACAATGATAGTGTGGTATTAACCTATTTTTTATTCAGTAATACTTTGCATGAGATATAGGATATTATCTGTATGTGTGTATGTACAGTGTACTGTGGATGGATGGATGGATGGATGGATGGATGGATAGATAGATAGATAGATAGATAGATAGATAGATAGATAGATAGATAGATAGATAGATAGATAGATAGATAGATAGATAGATAGATAGATAGATAGATAGACAGTGACCTACAGTATCTAAGGAGGCTGGATCTAACTGTGGGTCAAAGAACAGTCTACTGAACCATTTCTCTCAGAGACACATAGCCAAACATATAGCTAAAAAAAGTGAACACTGATCCTAAAAAGTACTATACAACATAGTCAGTATAGTTTGACTAATTTGGCTAAATAATAGATTGAATACTTAATTTTGCAAAAAAAAAAAACATTGCAATCTCCTTATGTGCATGCAGCTTCACTGTTAGTTACAAAATGCATTTATTTTTATATATTGTTGAAGAAATTGATCAATTACTTAGACTTGATCAGGGTTGTTATCATCAAAATGACAGTAACTCTTTTTTGTCACATTTACTTTGATGTGTATTTGGAGAATAACCAATAAAGGCGAGGTCACATAACCAACTATTAAAAAAATCTTGCAAGTTTGCGGTTGGAAATAGATCAGTGTTCTAATCAGCTTGATAAATACAGGAAGTAAAATCAGTCCGTAGATTTAGAATTGGTGAGTTACCTGATATAGATCCGAATTTGAATCATTCCTGTTCTGTGGTGATCATGAAAGTGTGCAGAGACGTTTACCTTTAACACACCTAAAGGATCCTGACTTGCTGTGTTGACCTTCTCCATACTAATAAACAGGAGAACAGAGAACACAGCTCTTCAATTTTTAATACCTGGGTCTCTTTCACCTCTATACATTAAACATGGTGTATATGTGTATAACAACTGATCTGAAACCTGGGCCCATCTGTAGTAATCTGACCACGTCTCTCAGTAAACATGTCTTAGATACAGCCCGTGATCTGCTCTGCCGCTTCCTTTCAGCTGATGCACTTCTGCTGGTGAAGGTTCATAGACTACGTTCAGACAGCAGGTTTTAATGCTCAATTCCGATTTTTTGTGTGATCCAATCTTTTTGCAAGGTCGTTCATATTGCCAATACAATGAGACCTGAATGTGACTTGCTGTCTGAATGGAATGTGTCACGTATGTGCATTAGAGAGGACAGTGACGCCACACACATATTTAGCCTCGAGACCTTTTATTTTTCTTTGGCATAGAGCCAGGTTTGTTTAAACCCGTGCTCTGCCATTTCTTTGGAGACGTTTTCAAAAACTGCTCGGTTCTGATAACACCCCTCAAGTTTGGCCTGAACAAAGCTGTCTCCCCAAATATTAATTAATTCAAACACCTTGGTTTCTTGCCATTGACTGTTTTCTGCATCTGTTGTTTTCTTTTCGCTTCCACCTCCTCGATGTGGAATAGTCAAGCGTGTCACATATTGAGGATGTACAGGTCGGATGGAAGCGACCTGGCAGTTTAGACCAAAGACCACATGCCAAAAGTTCGGATCCGATTTAGAACCACGTGCTGAAGTGGCCTGGGTCGCATTGGAAAAAATCATTTAGCCTGTCATTCAGGCTACGTTCAGACTGCAGACTGAAGTGACTCAAATCAGATTTTTTTTCCCCAAAATGACCTGTATATGATTTTTTTTATGACAGTCTGAACCATCAGGTCGCATTCCATCCCACCTGTACGTCATCAATACGTGACACACGTGACTATTCTGCGTCGAGTACGCGGGATCAAAAACTAAACAACAGTAATGGCAGACGACGCAGAGAAGAGTCAATGGCGAGAAATCGAAGTGTCTTGGCTCTGTTCAGGCCAAACTCGAGGGGTGTTATCAGAACTGTGCGGTTTCCACTTCCGAAGAAATAGCAGAGCGCAGGTTAAGTAAACCTGGCTCCAGTGCCAAAGAAAAATAAAAAGTCTCCGAGCTAAATGCAAGGGAGGCACTGTTCCTTCTAATGCACATGCGTGACACATTCAAGACGCATTTTGTTCTGACAGGAAGTCATATTGAGGTCGCATTCCACTGGCAAGATGAGAGACCTTGCAAAAAGATCAGATTGAGCATTAAGACCTGCAGTATGAACATAGCCTCAGAATGTCATAAAAAAAATCAGATACAGGTCACATAGGGGCAAAAAATCGGATATGGGTCACTTCAGCCTGCAGTTTGAACGTAGCCATAGTCATCCAGATCATATTAATCCTAGTCAGTTAAAAAAGGTAGCTGGACGTTTTTTCTTGATTCCTATAGACTTTTTTTTGCAAAAGCTGAAAACTCTGCACTTTTCATTTAGAACTGATGAAGCTCCTCAGATTAGAACTCAAACTCTTGAAGAAACAGAAAAAAGGTCCAGTTGTATTTTTAACCTACTAGGCGGATCCACTTTGTTTCTGCAGAAACGATGTCACACCCATGTTACAAACACCAGGACATAGCTTGTAATATATCTTTGAGATTGTATGTCTGGGTACTCTATTTTCCCAATATGTTTTTACTTAGAAAGTCATCAAATATATGTTTTTCTTACAATTTCACAGACAAAAAAAGATACATTTGAGAATAGAGCAATACCATTATAGTGTCACATCCATCATTTATAATTTCCTCCAGATCACACTAACCTAAAGGGATCAGATGAGTCCAAGCAAAACAGTTAATTCTTGCAGATTTCTAGCAAGATTTTTTAAATTGAAAAGTCTAGTTTAATAATAAAGACCTCAAATGATAATCTTGTGAAAGAGGGCATTTCATACAGATTTCAGGACTTTGTGGTTATTTCTTAAGTATTAACCAGTAATATGAAACATTTTATATTTAATAAACGTCAGGAAACACTGATTAACAGACCTTTCAATCTGTCTGCGTTAAAATTCAGGTGTTTCCAGCTCCTTCCAACAGGCTTTGTCAGCAGCTCGTTCATATTCATTATTCGAATTTGCTGGACTTTGATTGGCTAACAAATTAGCCTATGAGAGCAAGTTATACTGTTTCCTGCCCCGCCGCATATGGCAACGTCCGACGTCGTGTCTTCCTGTTTGATACGTCTTATGCTAAGAGCATTTTAGCCAGCAGCATGCTAGGCGTGGTTTCAACTGCAGGAGCAAGTACAGGCCGTTCCAACTCGGGTTTTATCACCACCTGCGTAGTTTGAGAGATTAAAACTGAAAGAGAAGTTGTTGACCTGTTTTCACACCCACTATGAAGGTAAGAACACCTGTGGGACTAAAATATTCAACAGAAACCTCAGAAAAAACGTTTTTAATGGAAGGGCCTCTTTAAAAAGGAAAATTAACCAGTGTAATATCAAATCAAATCAAAAATACTTTATTAATCCCCGAAGGGAAATTAAGTGTTGTTGTAGCTCAGTTCTTCTTCAGGGAGCCATTGTAGAGGGTTCTAGCTGTGGACAGGAAGGATCTCCTGTAGAGGGTTCTAGCTGTGGATAAGAAGGATCTCCTGTAGCGGTCTGTGCTGCAGCGGATTATAAAGAATCTTCAGACTGAAGACACTCTGTTGTTGAGTTACTGTGTTCTGAAGAGGATGATGAGGGTTCTCCATCATGTTCTTCATCCTCCTTTGGACAATCAACTCAAGAGACTCCAGTTCAGTCTCCAGGACAGAATCAGTCCTCCTTATCTATCTGTTCAGCCTCCTCGTCAAGTGCTCTGATCCAGCTCCCCCAACAGGTGACTGCAGATGTGATCAGCTGTCAAACTCCTTTTCTTTTGCCGCTCCTCTTCAAATCTCTGTCTGCCCGTATAGTTTGAAAGCCAGACAGAGACACACTGGAGTCCAGGATATGTCCCTTTAGCCGTGTCTCAGTAAAACACATGATGCTGCATTCCTGATACTCTGGCTGGGTCTTCAACAGAGTTTCAAGTTCTTCCATTTTGTTAGCAAAGAGATCCAGAGTTTCAATTTGAGGATTATTTCAGCCTCAGAAATGTCAGTTAGTTGCTCTTTCTTGTAAACAAGTCTCTTGTTGCCATGGTTACACATCATAACAAGTGGCAAAAAAGTGACAAATCAAGCAAAAAACTCAATCAGCACAGCACCCAAATCAGAAGAAAAGTATTTAGAAAATATTTCCAGAAGAAAAAACTAGCAAGAAATACTCAAAAAGAACAAAAAAATACTAGCAAATGCTAGCTAAGTCACAGAGCTACTCCAACAAGCTGCCACCAGTTGTAGCGCTATTCTGGAATATATGATAAAAAGAAAGAACTGTATAGTGTATTCTTTGCAGTGCACAAATTGCTGACGATCCTTCAGACAGTAGGGTGCCCAGCAGTTATCCTTGCCTGCACACAAGTTGTCAGATGTTGTCGTGAGATTAGGCCCTGCTCAGTCCTGGAGGAGACCATTCCAGCCGCGCCTGTTTTAACAATACATTAATTTCACTGCTCACATAACTCTCACTCTTCTGTCTCTCTCTCTCTCTTTATTTTCTTTTCGTGATAGTGAATTCAGGAGGAATGAAGAGGGCACCATCTCTGGGGAAACTGTAGATTCTTCATTGTCAATACGTGTGGCCTTGGGCTGTACTATTTATTATGGTGAAAAGAAACTCAATGGACTATGCTGGAGACTCCGCTGTTGTTTTTGTCTTGTGTATATATGTTTGTAAGAAAAAAACCTACATTTTGTTGCCCAGCTATTGAGAGGTATATTTCTTTGTAAAGTAGTAAAAACGAACACCAGCTTATTATTTGTTTATAAAGACACTTTCTTATGTATTTTAAAACCAGGTTTATTTGGTCAAGTATGTTACATACACAAGGAATTTGATTCAAATTTACTTTTTCACTTGTGCTTACAGACAGACTTGTAAAGATAAGTAAACATTGTTTGACATAGAAGACACACATGAGATACATCAGCAGCATAGTCAACCATAAATGTCTTATTGATGTTTGAAGTCAGGTAGTACAGAAAAAATCTAATTATTTCCTTGAGAGAAGAGGTTGTTTTTTCATCAAAGATTTAAATAGGTTTGTTCAACATGGTGATTGTCTAGGGAAAAAACAAAACTGTTTTTTTGTTTGTGGTTTTGGCGTAAAGAGATCTGTAACAATGTCTGGAGAGGAGAGAAGACGTGAGATCCTGGGTGAGAGGGGTCCCTACTCATGTTGCCTGCCCTTTTCCTCATTTAGGAGGAGTCCAGGTCCTGCAAAATAGCACCAGTGATCCTCTCTGTTTACTTTACAGATCTCTGCAGTCTGTTTCTGCAGCCCGACCTCACGTGAAATACAACCGCATTGGTCGATTTTAAAAATGACACTATAATCCGAATGCGACCCCTATCTGCAAGCCCTAAACTTAACCGATCCGCTTTTTAACATAAAATTTTCAGCTTTACAGTGTGTTAATAAGCATCTTTACCTTTTAAAGCTAACTGTTGTATTAAAATGAGACATGTTGCTGTGGAATTTTTGTTTTGTTCGGCTGAACAGAGTGAAACTTAGCGCATACGTATTTGTCAGCTCCTCTGGGAAGGTGCGCGCATGCGCTGTCGGTAGTACGTCGCTGCGGAGCCCGGAAAATGCTCCGACAGGTCGTTTGAAAATGCTCTCACAGGTCTTTGATTTTTGGAGCGTTTAAAATCGACATATATGGTCGTATAATGTGTGAACAGGTTGGTTTCTGTCCAGTTTGGTTTCTGAGCCAAACTAGACTGTGATGGACTGGTAGAGGATGGACCTGATATATAAATACAGAGCAAACAAGATACTAGCATACAGGTATGTATCTCACTGTGGCTACACTGATGAGCTCAGATGCACCAACTGCAATTTATTTAGGCTCGTTTTGATTCCTAATTTTTGTAAACCTCCTCTATCCTGCTGAATCTCATTAGCTGACTCCCCAGTTCTCCCTCAAAGCTTTAATTAAGCTGAATTAAATATACATGATCATTGTCCAACATAATATTTCAAAAAAAAAAATCAGAAAAACATGCAGCAATCTTTAATTCATTGTGAGATGTTTAAGTTATTAAAGCCATCAGTTTTAATCTAACATACATGCACAGCTTCCCAGAAGAATATGAGTTAGGAGCTGATAGAGAGAGAGAATATTTTAAAACTGACTTTATACTTCACTGAGTCTTACATTACTTCTTTATATTTAATTTAAAAAACTGTGGGGGGGGGTCTGGGATTAGTTGATCAATGGCATTGAACATTTACAAGTATGGCTGATCCTTTTTGGAAATGCATTTTTCACTATTTTACAGACATTACAAACAGGACTCTAAATTAACTTTTTTAATTAGCAGCCATTGTGGCTGGTAAATTTGAAAAGTTATCAGCGAATCAAAATTTCCACTGCAGGTTTTATTTGGGTAAAATAAACCAGGTTTTAAATACAACTGAATGCATTTAATCTCATAAATTCATCATGTATATTTGAATGTTCGGCTGGTGTTAATTTAGAGCCCTGATTACTAGTGGACTTTGGTCATTTGTTTTGTCCCTTCCGAGGAAGACTCAAACAAACAAACAAAAAAATGATGTGAAAACAGACGATGTCCTGTGCTAATGTCATCAGGCACTTTGGTATTCTGTATTTACCTACATAGAAAATTTGCTGTTTATCTGTCGAGCAGAAAATGTTTTGCATCAGTCACCTGCCAAGCAAATGGTGCTAATGAATACTTTATATATAATGACAAATCATTGGTGAAGTTAGGTACTGTGATGGACTGGTGACCTGTCAGGGTGTAACTCCGCCCCTTGCCCAATGACGGCTGGAGATAAGCACCAGTGCGTACCTGTACATAAAAAGCAGGTATAGATAGCAACCTACTGACTGGTAGAGTTAAAGTGCATGAACAGTTGTAGCAGTGTATATATACTTTACACGGACAAGTCAAAGACTTTTACTTTTCTCATAATTTTCCTTTAGGTTACTGATTGTGGACTAATTGTGTGCTACTCTGCTCTTGCACTGCTACTTTTCTGTTCATGTTCACAGTAATAATCGTATTATCTTGTCTGAGAGATAAACATTTAGGTTGAGCTAGGAGCATTGTTGCCAAGATATTTCTTTAAGGTCCCTTCTTATACGTGGTGACTTCATTCCAGTGTAAAAACACAAGTCACAGTGTAGATGCAATCTAAAGGAGTCCAAGAGAATTGACCCCACAATAGCAATGAGACGGATGAATGCCCAGTCATGCTAGCAGCATTCTTTCTCTTCTATTCTTCGAAAAATTATAGTTTCCAGGGTACAAGAGCATCCCTGATGTACTTACAGGTGAGGCTGTGAAATGCCACACATTGCAGAGGTATAGGTGCATGCTGGCCAAGATGACTGTGTGGGAGACTTTGAGTGGATCCATCCTTCGTCTGTTTCCTTCGCTGACAGGAAGTACTTAAAAATACAAGCTTTTTCACTTTAACCTGACTTCTAAACCAGTGGGTTGAAGGTGGCTACTGTATTTTTTACCCTTCGCAGTCGATGCACTTAACAAAAATCTACCTCCCACTGTTCAGACTGTTCTGTTCTTTCAGTATCTTGAGCATGTTTATTGATGCGGATGTCTTACAGTCAGTTAAAGGCGTTCAAGCATGTACTTATTGTGCTTTTAATTTCTCAGTCTACACCATATTTTCAAACTGATGAAATCATTATATAAAAGAATAATTTTAGTGTTTTCTTAATTTAATTTTGCTGTTATTTTTCTTAAGAACCCTGTATGTATTGAAAGCAAGCCTGCTGATACCTTGTTAGAGAAAACCCACCTGGCAAAATTGAGATCAATAAGCTGTCAAATAAACA
>SSNP01000131.1:416196-495190 GCA_006937955.1 Pachypanchax playfairii
CCAAAGTAACAAAGGCTACCATCAGTAACACACTACGCCGCCAGGGACTCAAATCCTGCAGTGCCAGACGTGTCCCCCTGCTGAAGCCAGGACACGTCCAGGCCCGTCTGCGGTTTGCTAGAGAGCATTTGGATGATCCAGAAGAGGATTGGGAGAACATCATATGGTCAGATGAAACCAAAATAGAACTTTTTGGTAGAAACTCAACTTGTCGTGTTTGGAGGGGAAAGAATGCTGAGTTGGATCCAAAGAACACCATACCTACTGTAAAGCATGGGGGTGGAAACATCATGCTTTGGGGCTGTTTTTCTGCAAGGGGACCAGGACGACTGATCCGTGTAAAGGAAAGAATGAATGGGGCCATGTATCGTAAGATTTTGAGTGAAAACCTCCTTCCATCAGCAAGGGCATTGAAAATGAGACGTGGCTGGGTCTTTCAGCATGACAATGATCCCAAACACACCGCCCGGGCAACGAAGGAGTGGCTTCGTAAGAAGCATTTCAAGGTCCTGGAGTGGCCTAGCCAGTCTCCAGATCTCAACCCCATAGAAAATCTCTGGAGGGAGTTGAAAGTCTGTGTTGCCCAGCGTCAGCCCCAAAACATCACTGCTCTAGAGGAGATCTGCATGGAGGAATGGGCCAAAATACCAGCAACAGTGTGTGAAAACCTTGTGAAGACTTACAGAAAACGTTTGACCTCTGTCATTGCCAACAGAGGCTATATAACAAAGTATTGAGATTAACTTTTGTTATTGACCAAATACTTATTTTCCACCATAATTTGCAAATAAATTCTTTAAAAATCAGACAATGTGATTTTCTGGATTTTTTTTTCCTCATTTTGTCTCTCATAGTTGAGTTATACCTATGATGAAAATTACAGGCCTCTCTGATCTTTTTAAGTGGGAGAACTTACACAATTGGTGGCTGACTAAATACTTTTTTGCCCCACTGTAGATAGCAACCTACTGACTGGTAGAGTTAAAGTGCATGAACAGTTGTAGCAGTGTATATATACTTTACACGGACAAGTCAAAGACTTTTACTTTTCTCATAATTTTCCTTTAGGTTACTGATTGTGGACTAATTGTGTGCTACTCTGCTCTTGCACTGCTACTTTTCTGTTCATGTTCACAGTAATAATCGTATCATCTTGTCTGAGAGATAAACATTTAGGTTGAGCTAGGAGCATTGTTGCCAAGATATTTCTTTAAGGTCCCTTCTTATACGTGGTGACTTCATTCCAGTGTAAAAACACAAGTCACAGTGTAGATGCAATCTAAAGGAGTCCAAGAGAATTGACCCCACAATAGCAATGAGACGGATGAATGCCCAGTCATGCTAGCAGCATTCTTTCTCTTCTATTCTTCGAAAAATTATAGTTTCCAGGGTACAAGAGCATCCCTGATGTACTTACAGGTGAGGCTGTGAAATGCCACACATTGCAGAGGTATAGGTCCATGCTGGCCAAGATGACTGTGTGGGAGACTTTGAGTGGATCCATCCTTCGTCTGTTTCCTTCGCTGACAGGAAGTACTTAAAAATACAAGCTTTTTCACTTTAACCTGACTTCTAAACCAGTGGGTTGAAGGTGGCTACTGTATTTTTTACCCTTCGCAGTCGATGCACTTAACAAAAATCTACCTCCCACTGTTCAGACTGTTCTGTTCTTTCAGTATCTTGAGCATGTTTATTGATGCGGATGTCTTACAGTCAGTTAAAGGCGTTCAAGCATGTACTTATTGTGCTTTTAATTTCTCAGTCTACACCATATTTTCAAACTGATGAAATCATTATATAAAAGAATAATTTTAGTGTTTTCTTAATTTAATTTTGCTGTTATTTTTCTTAAGAACCCTGTATGTATTGAAAGCAAGCCTGCTGATACCTTGTTAGAGAAAACCCACCTGGCAAAATTGAGATCAATAAGCTGTCAAATAAACAATACCAACCAGAAATAGATTTTTTTTTCTATAGAGAGTTTAACAAAGTGAAACTTGTTCTAGACAGCAATGTTCATGAGATCCATGGTTTTTGTTTTATTTCCTTTGTGTTACTCAGCTAATGTTTCCTACTTTACTCGACCATCTCAGAAGAGTTTATTACCTCCGCCAAGGAGGTAATGTTTTCATCGGGGTTTGTCTGTCTGTTAGCAGAATAACTCAACAACTTATGGATGGATTTTGATAAAAATTTCAAGAAAGGTCAGAAATGATCTAAAGGAACAATCGAATCGATTTTGGGGGTGATCAGGATTACCGTCTGGCTTGGCGGAGGTCTTATGGTCTCTGAGTGCTTTTCTAGTTCAGACTGTTTTTAGTTTTTGGTGGTTTATGTCAAGTTTGATTGGTGGGATAAAATTATACCATGATCTCTACAGAGTTGTCATCTGTTTAGAATGCCATATTTTCTTACCACTGTATGTATATTTAACGAGGCCATTTCATACAAATTTCAGGACTTTGTGGTTATTTCTTAAGTATTAACCAGTAATATGAAACATTTTATATCTAAAAAACATCAGGAAACACTTATTAACAGACCTTTCAATCTGTCTGCATTAAAATTCGGGTGGTTCCAGCTCCTTCCGTCAGGCTGCTTCGACTGCTTCAGCAGCAGCTCGTTCATATTCATTATTCGAATTTGCTGGACTCACATTGGCTAACAAATTAGCCTATGAGAGCAAGGTATACTGCAGACGTACTGTCTTCCGGTTTGCTACGTCTTGTGCTACAGCTTTTAGCCAGCAGCATGCTAGGATGGTGGTTTCAACTGCAGGAGCTGATGAATACTAATGAACAAAGGAGTTGTGAGGAAACAGATACAGGCCGTTTGGACTCAGGAGAACTTGGGTTTTATTGCCACCTGCGTAGTTTGAGAGATTAAAACTGAAAGAGAAGTTGTTGACCTGTTTTCACACCCACTATGAAGGTAAGAACACCTGTGGAGCTAAAATATTCAACAGAAACCTCAGAAAAACAGTTTTTAATGGAAGGGCCTGGCATTTTAATGACTTTTAATATTATAAAATCTATACAATATTTTAGAATTGGGATAAAACACATTTTTTGCAAAGTCATCACATTCATAAGTACAGTAGTTTTGTTATTACAGGCAATATTATAAGACCCTATCAGGCTTATAAACTATACTATGCTTCTATTCTATACGTCTGCCTTAAACCGTTTGAGCAAGGTGTGATGCCAGCATAAGGGAACTAGAAAAGCACTCGGAGAGCGCAGACCTTTACATCAAAAATTGACCAGTACTTTGTTTTTTTTACCAAGCACCCAGGTCATTTATTGTTGAGTTACATGCAGCTATGTTAACAACATCCCTATCTTAGAATGACGAATAATCCTTTAAATAATTCCTGGATCTAGACGGTGATACAAATCACCTCCAAAATCTACTCACTCCTTCTTGTGGCCATTTCTGACCTTTCCTGAAAATTTCATTAAAATCCATTCATAATGTTTAGCGTTATCTTGCTGACAAACAAACAACCCCTGGTAAAACCATAACCTCTTAGTGGAGGTTATAATTAATCCTTATAGGAACACTTGAGACATGCTACAGTTACTGCAGTTTCTCTCCTAAACACTAGGTGCTACTGTGAAGAAAACAACACTGCCAGACAAAAGAAGTCATGAGAGAAGAACAATCTTCATACAGTTTTAACCTCTTCATGCAACCCAAGGTGTGAATTTCCATCATGGTCTTTCAGCACATTTAGGTTTATCAGTGGCTCTACATCATTTACATGCCAACCGACAAGGCGGAGCATTGAGCAGGTGGAGTTTGCGCTCTAATTTTATGGCTCCTCTTTTGCTGCACCTCATCACTTCTAGCTGAGTCAGCTGACTGCAGAAGAAAAGAACCAGTTACTTACACAGATTAGACTCAACTGAAGTAACACAAGCATTTGTAATCTGTTATTTTCCATAAATGATATTACTGCATGACAACTATTTAAACTAGGACATTTTTAAAACATGGTGACAGACATTTCTTGTTGTGTTCATTGATCAAATAGTAACTTTATGCTACTTCAACTTTAACTTGGTTTGAAGAAAAAAAATATTGTCACTTTGAATGTATGCTTTGTTAGATCAGCTCAATTTACTTGTAAAGTCTTCCTCCTCAGGCCTCTAGTGCAGTCATAGAGTTGATAAAGTAAGAAAATGGACATCTCAGAGAAAAATGAACTGTCTCTTTTACAACATTAGTACAGACAGGGCTCCCTTTCTTCCTCTGTACGCTGTCAGTGTGGTCTAACCACTATGATGAGTTGTTATCAGAAAGACTATAAATTTGTTCAGCAGCTGCCACAAAGTCTCAGTCCCTACAGCTCTTATTTATTTATCTGTCAACAGAGAAAACCAGAGAAGAGGGGCTTTAACACCACTCACTCTCGGTGCTGGGGCTTGGGTTGTTTTATTTCATGTGTGATCTACTTGAAGGGTGAGAAGAAGCAGAGAGAGAAGTAAAGCAGGAGTATGCTTTAGGGGAAGATGAGGGTCAAGGAGTAAAGGGGATGAGTGCAAAGAGGGAGAAATGTAGAAAACAGCAACATGGATTACAGTTGGGAAGATGAAGAGTGGAAACTTTCAGGCATCAAACTACTAGTGAGAAAATACATGACCTAAATATTTCACTGTTAATGGCTTCTCAGTGTGGACATGGTTTTATTTTGTCAACCATGCCAGTGTCAAACATGAATCCAGAAAAAAAAAGGTCACATAAAAGAGCATAAA
Organism: Pachypanchax playfairii; assembly: GCA_006937955.1. NCBI lineage: Eukaryota > Metazoa > Chordata > Actinopteri > Cyprinodontiformes > Aplocheilidae > Pachypanchax > Pachypanchax playfairii. The sequence goes on from SSNP01000131.1 coordinate 420,954, forward strand.
AAGTTTGTCCAAGTTGATCCTAAATCTGTACAATTTTGGGGAGATTTCTCCAACATCAGTATCAGTCTAAATATTCCAAAAACCTTTATATCTGTGAATCAGTGCATCTGTCAGTTTTAGGTCGGAAATTATTTTGATTCATCTTAAAAATCAAGTGGAAAACTGGTCCTGGTATCACAGATGGTCACTCCAGATTGGGTTTTTAAATCAGCAGTTTGAAAAGAAAAAATCACTAGGAAACAGGAAAAAAGAAAAAGAAGTTTTCATGACGTGACAGTTGGTTAATAGTGAAATGGGTTTGATCCCTCAAACCTCTTGTAAGAGACAGATACACAGGAGCACATCTGTGCAGGCTGCATCTATTTTGCTTTGCTATAGATTAAAGGCTAGAGTCTGTTTATTGCCAAGCATGTGACTTGGTGAAAGACAGCACTGATGTTCAGGGTACAGATTAGGCTGTTGCACAACCATGCTGATCAATGCAGCAGAAGCCTGCAGATAAAAGACTTCAGTTACCTCCCAACAATTTAATTGTACTGGACAAGCTTTGTAGGCTTGTCCCATCTGAGCAGAAAACATCCAGGAAATGGTGTTTTTTTGGAGCCCTGCAATCTAAAAGACTTGTAAAGAAGAATAACTTTCAATACCTTCAGTTACTCAAGAGGTGTGGTTGGCAGGGGCGTGTCCAGAGGGGTGGCCCAGGGGGGCATGGGCCACCTTCCAAATTAGACAATCAAATTCAATCAATACTTTTACATTAATCAAAGAAAATGATTAATGAAAGTAAAACATCGGCTAATATTTTGTTTTTTTGGTTTATAGTAGCCACTTAAATTATGTTAAATGGTCTATATTGACCTTTCGCTGCCCCCTCCCCCAAAATACCCATTGTCCAATCACACAACCTTCACTATGTGAGCAGGTTCGACAAACATTAACTCCAAGCAAGATGGTGAAGTGGTGCGCCCACAACTACTAACTAGATATCAGGGGGAGCTTCACGCTGAGGAGCATCCCGAGAAGTGGCGCGATCCACCCGCAGATGAGCGTGAGCTGGCTCGGGATTGCCGCTGGCTGTCGATGATGGCAGGCCCGAGCTTTGGAGGTGCTGGCAGCTGGGAGTGCTTGCCGGCTGCGAGGGAGTCTGGCTCAGAGTGGACAGATGCCACTCGGCAGAACTGATCTGGAGAGAGAAAGGAGATCTAGGCTGGTTTGATTTGGAGGATGTCACGAAGGTATTGCTCCAAAAAAGGTCACTGACACACACGGGGATACCTCTTCCAGTCATGGCAATCTTTCTTGTTGGTTGTGTTTGTCGGACGTAGCAACAGTAACCTAGTCTGCGATTTTTTTAAGGTTTGGTTACAAGTGCCACCCTTTTAGAAATCTGTGCCCCTACCTGACCTCCCCAACAAAGATTTTCTAGACATGCCCTTGGTAGTTGGACAAATTGGCAGCATTATTCTTGTATCTTAAAGGTGGTAAAGAGGATTTTGCCCTGAATGAGAAGCTCAATGGCTGTTTGTTATTTTTCGAACAGCGTGCATGCATTTTAGTAAAAGATAACGAAACGGGTTTGTTATCTATTGGCTACTTTATTTCAAACCTCACCAGGTCTATGATTTATGAATATGATAACTTTTTTCTTTTGGATACAAGAAGTACAAGACTGTTACAAGTTGATAAAATGATTTAAAAGTAAATTTGACATCTAAATTTGCTACAAAATCCCCTTTACTGTCCTTCGCTATTCCCTTAAAGGCCCTTCCATTAAAAACAGTTTTTCTGAGGTTTCTGTTGACTATTTTAGCTCCACAGGTGTTCTTACCTTCATAGTGGGTGTGAAAACAGGTCAACAACTTCTCTTTCAGTTTTAATCTCTTAAACTACGCAGGTGGCGATAAAACCCGAGTTCTCCCGAGTTTGAATGGCCTGTATCTGTTTCGTCACAACTCCTTTGTTTGTTAATATTCGGCAGCTCCCGGAGTTGAAACCACACCTTGCATGCTGCTGGCTAAAAGCTGTAGCATTAGATGTAGCTAACAGGAAGACACGATGTCTGATGTTGCCAGCGGGGCAGGAAACAGTATACCTTGTTCTCATAGGCTAGTTTGTTAGCCAAACAGAGTCCAGCAAATTCGAATAATGAATATGAACAAGCTGCTGACGAGGACTGACAAGCAACCTGACAGAAGGAGCCGGAACTACCCAAATTTTAATACAGACAGATTGAAAGGTCTGTTAATTAGTGTTTCCTGACGTATTTTAGATATAAAATTATTCATATTACTGATTAATACTTAAGAAATAACCACACAGTCCTGAAATTTGAATGAAATGGTCTCTTTAATTCCAAATGAATTCTTTGAAAGTACATATTTGATTGAACATTTTTTAATGTATCCACTCACAAAAGGACTTCCTCATGACCTGGATGTTTGTTTGTTTTTTTACACTGGATAATCTCACATGAACAGAGAATGGAGGGATCTTGTGTGTGTGTGTGTGTGTGTGTGTCTTGAGCATATCTCTGACACTCAGGACCAGTGTTGGTAGATTGTACATCCTCTTTTCTCCATCTGTCAGAGCCATAACCTTAAACAAAATAAAGCATCCGAATGTGCTGTGACTTCAGCTCCCTAAGAAATGAAAATGGAGCACAAGAGAGTGTGTGTCAAAGCACATTATTAACATTCTGTTGGAATAAAGGCATAACCAAAAAGTGCCTAGAGTAATGCCCCCGTATGTGAGTGGAATTTGTTACATTTCTTTATCACTGTCAAAAGAACATTTGTAAAATTCGCAGGCACTAGAGGAAGCAAGCTGCACAGTTTGATGCCTTAAGCAGCTGGTCAAGTTAAATAAGATAAGGTCAGAACTCCACTCGTGATCTGGAGAGTACGCAGCAGCTCCCATCTGGATTCTGACAAAAAGTAGCCTCACTCTGCCCCCCTTTGGTTGAGTCAATGAAGAGACCTTCTACCTGTCTTGTTCACCGTTTCTCCTTTTCGTCAACCTGCAGCCCAGTTACACTATTCATAAACTTGTGCAGAGGGTTGTCTGACCTTTTTGCTGAAATGTTAGTGCAAATTAGTTGTCAGAGAGGTGGACGTGGCTGACATGCAAAGCCCCTTCTCCATACAGCTCCATCAACCTTTTTTCTCCTATGTTTTTTTTTTTTTACCTTTATCAGTTTACTTGCCCTTTTCACAAATGTAGCATTGCGCTCAGCTTCATCATCACATACACAAAGCAGAGCAAAGTTCAACACACACAAACAGATAAACAGTCATGAACCACAGTGAGAAAAATTACCTCAAAGGGATAATGATACCGTCTAAAACAAAAAATTTGCAGTTGATTTCTCCTCAAATTTTCTATTCCAGGTAAACTCCAGGTACGTTTGGATCAAAAATGTATGTGGTAAAAAAGAGTTCCAATAATCTGTTTGACTCATTGCCTCTGCTGGGTCCATCAATTATAAATCCTCGAATAACAATCAGACTTTTACCCTGAATAAAGAGAAGCTTATAATGGGCCCCAAATGTAAGCAGCATCCTGTAAAAGCAGAGTAAACACTAAGCTTGTTGTGCCACCAGAAACAAGACTTTACATACATTCATTACCTTATGTAATGGTCTTAGTTCAGCAAGCATTAGTTATTCCTGCATAATAATTAGGTAAAGGAAACAGTTTTGTGTGTATGCATTACTCCCATAGTGATTTTGCACAACATAGAACAAAAAAAAGCTATGTTTGGATATGCCTTTATGCTTTCTTTTTATTTGTTTTTTTCTTTTGTTGTATCATTATTGTTTTATGTTTATCCCTAAAACCCCAGTTCTTCCCTTTCCTTGCTGAATGGCCCTCTGCCTGAACTCGGTTTTATCTTTTGGTTTAAAGCTAAAATTCCCCCTCGTCTCAGTGGGCCCATGTTTTCACTTTCTGACCTTAACCTGACATCAGTTCTACCTTTTGAAGACAAAAGTAAGATCAAGCGAGAATTAAGGGATCATTGTTTTCTGGAGGAGCAGTATTTTTTTTTTTCTAAATTTCATCAATCCAGGATGAAATATGCATGTTTTTAGTGTTCTGCATGAGAGGAAATTTGTAACACAGTGATAAAGGATACGTTAGATGAAAGTGAAAACAAACGACATCAAGTTAGATCATGCAGCAATATCTGTTTTTGAGTTGGATTTTCATCAAAGTGGCAGCCACAAGCTGAACATTTTTTAGAATCTAAAGTTTACTGTTCAGAGGAAAGATGTGCCAGTTTAAATTTTTAAGTGAAGCTTTGACCTGCAGATTTAAATTTTAGCCAGTTCCATTTTTTCCTCTAAGTATCATAACTGGCCGCATCAATTTTTTAATCCAACTTTTTGGTTTAAAGCAAATTTTAACAGTTAAAGTTTGAATATGGAACATTTTCATAGAAGGCTATATTTAAAAAGAAAAAAAAAACTCCACAGGGTGTTTTTAAGGATTTAGTTTGAAAGTACAGTATGTCCTTTAAAAATTATATTTGAAGTAAAATATAATAGAATATTTATTTTGATGGGCATGACATTATGTTTACATCTACAGGCCAATAGTGGGCAGAGCAACGGGCACCACTGAAGGTTGCCTAATACTGTTAATAGTCTGTGATAGCAAGGCTGATGCTGTGGAGGGTGGTGGAGTTGGCAGGTCGAGCAGCTACTTCGGAGCTGCGGGGATTTTGTTGTCCTTTTGGGGGGAGGAGCAACTGGAGAGGATCGGGGCCAGAGTGGGTTTGGCTGAGGAATTGTTGCAGCATCGGAGTGCACGCAGGGGTTCAAGAGCCAGAAGGCTAGAGGCCTTGCTCTATTGTTGCGGCTACAGCATCCGCGAACTGGATGCCGCAGTGGTGTTTGTCTTTCGTATCCAACCTTTAAATGGCCTTGTCTCTCTCTCTATGTTACAAGAAATCCATCCTTCCGTCCGTCCGTCCACACAGAAATGTGTGTATTGACCTTAACAGATAACCTGTATAGTTTGAATAACAGAAGAAAAGGTGGCAGGTTGACACCCACCTTCTACCCTGTTAAAATGTTATGCCTCTGAAAGAAACCTATTCAACGTTATCCGTAAACACACATTTTATACTAAATTATTCATATTTAAACATGTCAGGATTTTGTATTTGAGACCTACTAGACCAGATATGTTCCTAACTACTTGAACCGCCTCAGTTTCAATGTTAATCCGAATTTGAGAAATTTGTGCTTGACAGGCTTGACTGGTGAATGCCACATCAGGCAATCAAAAGTCCAATTTATTTATTTGTTTTCCCATCAGTGATCTCACCACAATCAAACATTTACTCTGTAGCATATGACGTTTTCATCTTGAATGTTTTTAATGAGTAAGAAGGACCTTAAGCTGTTTTTGTGTGTGTGTGTGTTTTATTTTTTATCTGTATGGTGTTCAAATACAAGATTAAAGGGAGAGACAATACTGTTTCAGGACAAATGCTAAACATTTAGTCCATCTATTAACCATCTAAACTTCTATAGAATCAAAACATATCAAATTTGCAGATAGACTATTCAATTTTGAACATAGCCATGAATAAAACTTTTAGACTATAGAGTGAAATGTTGAGGTTTAAGCCACTGTGATGTCATTATTGAATGCAGAAGTGGGCAGGACTTTCTGGCCCACATCTACAGTGCGCATGCTCTAGCTCCAAAAATACAACATGGCAGCTCCGGTAAACTGCTTCACTTTTTAATAAAGTGAGATGGTAAAGACTCTTTTCATGTCTATACATACATACTAAGTTGTTACCGTCATGGTATCACAGCCTATATCATGCAACTGCCCTTCCTGTTTACCAAAGGCCATGATTAAGTGGCATGATGGAAACTATCAACCTCTATTTCATCCATAATTGATGAGTGAATGCCTCCCACCCAGTGCACACAACAGGAGAAAGCTGTAATCAACATCCACACACTGTGAATAATTACTCACTCAGATAATGGCTGTGTTTATGCAAGGACAGAGAAAAAAGGTTGGTCTTTTTATGGTAAATAGAAATCTGATTGGATAATAATGACCGATTTTAAGTTGTTTTAGTTAGTATATAGCTTGTTAACACGATGTCTTCATCTGTCAGCTAATGTTATTAGCATCTATTCACCCAGAAAAAAGTGACATATTGTCGTACCTAAGACAGCATAATCAAAATGAACCTCTTAATAACAGTACGCTGTCATTTTATTGACCAAACAATATGAGACGTAACTGATTGTCTATTAAGCATTTACCTGCCACATAGACTCAACAGAAGAAAAGATTATAGATGCAGTGAGCTGTGTTATGTTCAATTTCAGAGTCATGTTGTAAAGCATTGGTTTGTACAAACTAGACTACAACTCTGGAGAGTTTTATTACAGTAAGATGATTGTGGAGCTACAAATGAGGTCAGCGGAGAGGGCTGTTGGATTAAGGGCAGATGAATCCCATTTTATGACTCAACCTTTTACAAATAGCATGCAAAGATTAGCATATAAATACTCAGAGTGATTATTAAATGATATTTCAGTACAGGGTCACATTGACACTGTAACATATGCTCAGATGTCACCCTATTAGATTAACCTAGCTAAAATTAATGCAGGCCAACACAGCAGTTCTGCAGTGAACCTGGCTCTGGCAAAGTTTGTTAAGTTTTGTTTACAGCACCATAGTTTGATGAAATGTTTGGTAAACTCACCTTGAATGAAATACTGTCGGCCATTCTGCAGATTTCTGACTACATGAGGATTCTTGTTTGAATTGATGTTGAATGCTACTGTTTTATTTGATTCCTTTGTTTTACTCATCAGTTAGAATGAACTTGGACCATTAATAAAATATGTTCATACCAACAAAAATTTGAACTGATAATAACTTAAAATATCTCGTTCCCAATAACCATGACATCAAATATACACAAAAACACATAAAATTTATTTCAAACTGTGACACTGTTGTCTCAATCTCTTTAGATTATTGTTGGTTGTATGGATCTGGGTGCAGATTTTGATTTCTTAACCTGCCTGGGGTGCCTGTGGCTCAGTGGGTAGCACAGTTGTCTCTCAATCGGAAGGTTGGTGGATCAATCCTGGCCTCTGCCACCATATGTCAAAGTGTCCTTGGGCTGTGTGAGCACTAGCCCCCCCGGTCCACATACCGGGTTGTGTTAATGGGTAAATGTAAAACTTGTGTGAAAGTGCTCTGAATGGTCTAAATTACTAGAAAAGCGCTATACAAATACAGGACATTTTCCATTCAGTTCACCAAATCCATGTTGACCCTGGTTTTAAAAAGTAACCAAAAGGTTTCTTTGTATACCACTAAAAACAATAGATGTTTTTTAAGTTGTTTAATGTTTAATGTTTAATGGGTACAGTAAGTGTGTGTGATTGTCTGTTTGTATGTGGCCCTGTGGTGGACTGGTGATCTGTACAGTTTTAAAGCCACTTCTCACCCAATGACCGCTGGAGACAGACACCAGCTCCCCATGACCCTGAACATGAACAAGTGGGTAAAAGAAATGGCCAACATTGCTGACTTATTCTTCATCCTGTGTGCTTATAAAAAGTCACAGATCAAAACATCATACAGCAGTCATCTTCTGTGAGTGTAAGTTGATCTTTGCTACCATATTTAATATTGTATGCATAGGTTGCAAAACCAAACCAAAAGAAAAAAAAAGGATTAAACTTTGAGTTGTGCTAAACAGGTGATAAGCAATGTTGCCTCACAGCAAAAAAAAGGTTGCATGTTCAAATGCCAGCAGCAGTCTTTTTGTGTACATTTTTTCCTATGCATGAGAGGGATTTCTCTCGTTTTCTCCTCCAGTCACACTTTAGATAACCTGGCAAGAAGTCAGATCTGTGTTGCTCTGTGTCAAGTTGGGACTACACATAGATCTGGAACTGCTACCATACAAAGCATCTGAAAAAAGGAGGGCCGTCTGATAAAATATTTCGAACTGATTGGAGGATGCGCCAGCCAGTGTCCACCTACTATGATTTGTCTTAAGCTAATCACACTAAATCAAGCTCTTGCCAAATCCAGTCAGGACAAAAGCATACATATCGTTAACATCAAGAAATGCACAAAGTGCTTCCCTTTGCTCATTTTTCAATGAAGAAATTGTCTCTAGGTCTCCTAAAACAGGCGCTTCTGTGCTTCCACTGGCACGGCCATGTTTGTTTTGGTTTATCTGGGCACTTGCTGCTATCGTCATACCTGAACACCCGCCCCAGAACACAATGCTGGACACACACCAAACACATGATTGGTCTGAACCACCAGTGGAGTTGAGTTGGACAGTTTAGTTAGAGAAGTACAAGATTGATTTTCTTGGGTTTGGAAAACTCCAAATCTTGCAAAGCAAGGTTAGACTTTAGATACACTCGCATAAATGCAATGATGTTTATGATGGATTCTGAAGTGTATGCCCGTCTTACACATTAACTGCTGAGTATGTCACAAGCTCGCCGTGACTTTGAACAGGATTGAACCCTGGTCGTGATGACCCATAAAAATGATGGATTTGTACGAATGTCCCGTTTCCGACAAAATCTGGAGTTTGTACACATTTACTGTTCCCTACAGGAAGTTGGTACAGCTGTTGCATGAGCAACTTCAAAATCCAAGATGATTTTCTGCAGTATGCTGGCCACAAAGTTCTTCATAACGGTGTGTTGGAACCTTCCTCCAGTCTACCGATGACCATCTTATAAAAACTATTGTGGTAATATCCACAAACAATTCAACAATGCTCAACTTACAGTAATTTCAAGTCGTTGTTATATAGTCGTTGTTATATAGTGCAAATAGCCAGATCCTCTGGCTATTTGCACATTTTTGTAAAAGTCGCAACTGGCCAGTATCTCTAAAATCCTGTGTTGATCGTCTCATCTGCACATCTGAGCTAAGTAAATAAAAATTGAATAATCCCTGATCACTGTGTGCTGTGCTTAGGTTGTTTGGAAGGAATTCAACCAGCATTCCTATGCAGAGCGTTTTTTTGTGCGTTTATAGAGAATTTTAAAGAAGACCATTGACCTGGCCATGAACTTAAGAACGTCCCATGGATTCTTATCAGGTTGCTGTAAAGCTGCGCTAGGAAATGGTCCAAAAGTTGTTTGTAGCATGTTCAAAGCTGTTTGTACTGGTCACTGTGACCAGAGTTTTAAATGAGTAGAGAAAATGAGTGACTGAGTGAAAGAGTCCACCAGAGCAGGTCCAATGAGTGTATTCTGAGCAGCAGTTTGTGAAGCACTGGGAAAAATACTTCTTAAAGAAATAAAACTATGGAACTTAAGTACTTACTGTCGGTGGAGATACCCATATTCACAGAATAGCAGATGTCAGAAGCAGAGTTTTCATCTTTGATGTGTTATTCACATTCAGTCAGAGGGTTTCTACACCTATCTGCCAGCAGTAACCCCAGAGTGCATCACACCGAGTAGGTGGCTGACGTCAGAAAGAGGGGGAAGCCGTTAGAAGAGGAAAAACTGTTTGAGGATGAGAAGGGAAGTACCACAACACAAGAAAATATCAGCATGGCTTCCCTCCTTTTTCAGCCTGAGCTCCACATTGAAACTCTATTTGTGTTTCTAATACAAAGAAGCATCTCTCACAACTAGACAGCCTGCTTCCTTTCTTTTTTTCTGTTCTCCATTTTTCTCTTTGTATTTCTGTATCTCCCCTTTCCATTTGTGTCTGCAGTCGCACAGGTGAGATCAGACAACTAATGCATATTTCATGACTTCTTTACCCCTGAGCAAATAATAGATGCTATAAAAAGCATGTGTTAATGTTTCTGCTCATCTCCTAACACAGCACACACCTCAGCCCATTTCTCTTCAGTGGAATTCATCCTACCTGTGACTGAGTGAGGTGACTTCATTCATTCATTCATTCATTCATTCATTCATTCATTCATTCATTCATTCATTCATTCATTCATTCATTCATTCATTCATTCATTCATTCATTCATTCATCATTTTGGATTAACTAAATAAATAATACAAACATCTTTACATTTTCAGTGCAGAAATTGTCAAATTTAGAAATGAAGATTGAGCTACATTGATAGCCATCAGAAAACCTAGCATCTCCAGGTTCAGATACTTAACTCTCTTCAGGGAGATGTTGCAGATTAGCAATAGTTAATAAAGCTTAATTTTAGCCTGAGAGGGTTAAAGGTGGGATATAGAACTCGGAACAGCATAATACAGCACAAAGCCTTCAGCCATCTGGGTGCCAGGCTCGTTTACCCTTGCGAGTGCGTGCTCCTATGCTCAGGCCGAATATTCCTCACCAAACCCACTTTGATCCCCAAGCCGAATAAAATATCATGAGTTCAGCTCACTAATCATGTTCTCCAGCCGCGCTGATCACACACTGACTCTGATAAAAGCAGCTCCTACCTGTTAGTAGCTCAGTCATCGATTCAGTCCGTGGCAAAGAGTTCATAGTTGCACCGCGGCTCCAAAACTTCCTGCAGTCCCTCCTAAGATCCTCTGTCCTCCTCACACACCATCCTGCATGCCTCAGTTAGCCAATAACATTTTAAAAAAGCAATAAAATCCTCCGTGGTGTGTCTTCCAGTCCAAAAAGTGGTCCGAAGCTCCTCCACTTCACCAACATGTAGCTCCGTATTAGCTTAACAGCTAATGAAAAACGTTTACACACAGAACATGCTAGTCACATTAGAAACCCCAGAGAAATCCCCTATGGCAGGCAAATAATGTTTATAATCACCACATGTCCCTGGTGCTTCCAGCTGCTTGACCTGCAGACTCCACAGTACCAGCCTCGCTGTGCTGGATTATTTACGGTATTAGGCAACCCAAAATGATGCCCGCTGCTCTGCCAGTTATTGGCTGGTAGATGTAAACAAAATGCCAACGTCATGCCCGTCAAAATTAATATTTTCTAATATTTTACTTCAAATATAATTTTTCAAGGAAATGCTATATTTTCATTCTACAACCCCCTAAACACCTCGTGGAGGCATTATTTAGTTATAAATATTGCTTTTAATTAAAATATTCCATATACCACCTTTAATAACCTAAAATAGTCTCTGAAAGCACTTTTACGTGACTAGTTAGATTCAGGATGGGGTTCAGTGTCTTGCCCAAGGCCATTTGAAATAAGGAGTGGGAACTGGGATCAAACCACCAACCTTCAGATCTGAAGAACACTCTTCCCACTTATCTACAGCTGTCCTAGTCCCCCACGAAGACAGCAGATTAAAATCACATTATTATTATTATATACATGACTTTACCTATTGTCCTTCCCAGTTAACCTGACAGTGTTTCACTTTGAATGTGTTCTTGTTTTATTTTTCAAATTCACAGTAGTGAACTTTGATAAACTACAAAGTAAAGTATTTTCTCAAGGTTTTCTGAAATTTCTGGAGCAATAATGAGAAATAAGTGAGAGTGACATGTTATTACTGGACATAAAAATAATTTGAAATTTTCTGACTTTGTGTTTGATAGCACAGAAATGATAACTGAAACAGTAATCCTCCTTTTAAAGACTGCTACCTGACTCTACTGTGAAGTTCAGTGGTGCAAAACAGCAGAGACATTCAGTTACATGATAAGTGCTGAGTTATAGTGACTTAACATACGATAGGTCAGTATTTACAGAACTCTAAAACAAACCAATATCAGGATACTTTATAAATGAATAGAATTTATTTTACTTTTTATATTAATGCAGACAAAGTGTCCCAAAATATTTCATAATCTGTGTGGTTAACCTGCTTTTTCTTTATTTGACATACGATTTATAAATATATGACTAGTGGAATATTCAAAGAGTCACAATGAAAAACAGAGAGAAATCATGCTAGTGTCCGTTTATCAATCTCTTACACATGCAAGTATATTCAGCATGGAGCAAGGTGGGAGTTTGTTAAGAACTTTGTACTTTGTGTGGAATCAGAAAAACTTGAAAAAGCTGCCCAATTTCAGAACTTCCGTTAAAAGAAAATAGAACCTCCAATCAGTTAGAAAACTTAAACAGCAACTCACTAACAGCTTTTTTCTGCTTCTAAAGTGTATTAGTGGGTCTTTACCAATGCAACCTTTCAGTTTCTGGGCATTTTTTGACATTTATATTTAAACTTGTTAAATTCTACACTTTTTGGTCTAAAAACGTCTTAGTGCTGCGCTCTTAGGGTTGAAAGGTGGCTACTGCATTTGAATTTTGTGATTGGCTGAAAGCGGTTCATGCCTACGTCAGCGGTTCGTGCCTACGTCAGCATCGTCTCTAAGACACGCCTCCTGGAGTATAAAACCTTCTCTCAGACAGACACACTTGCACCCGCCCGCCCGTTGTCTCCAGCTTCTTACCAAAGCTGCACAGAGGGATTTAGAGCAACTGGCTACAAAAACTACAACAAACAGAATAACTAAAATCATTAAAATCTGGACAAAGACTTTATTTTACTGCAGTGATTGTGTGGATGTGATTTGTGCACGTTATATTGCTATTCAGACATTTACTCAGACCCCTCTTAGCAACACGGCAGTAGCTTTAGCATTGTGGCTAACAACAATCAATCGGTAAACTACACTGAAACCTACGACATAGAGAACAACTAATATCATTAAAAAAATAATTAAACCGGGGCAAAGACTGCAGTGGTTGTGATTATGTGGATGTGATTTATAGATGTTATATTCTCATCATGGTCGGGTTACCTCTCTGCAATACGGCAGAGTCACACTGAAGCAAATCTAAACACGGAGAAGTGCTACACGTCAATCACAGCTTCGGCCCGCCTCTTAAAGTGACGTCTACTTCTGCATTTTTCAAAAAAAGAACTTAGATGGCAGGAAGATAATTTAGAGGGGGTGAGTTGCTCTTTAAGGCAGTAGGCGTTCCAAAGAAAATACAATTCAGTTATTGTCAACAAAATAACAGGTATCACACATCCTTTACATTACTTTGAAAAAGGAATGGCTGTATTAATTAAATTCCATTAGTTAAAGTTTGAAGAAGAACTAAAACCTATTTACTAAATCTATTTACTTGTGCTTTTTTTGGTCTGTATTAACCTGCTCATGATGAGCAGTTTATGGCTAATAGACACTAACACAACAAACAGGACAAATCCTACATGCCAAATCAAATCCATTTCAGTTACTTCCTACACAGACCTGTGGCCTAATTGAGGTAATTATTGTATTTCACTATACCATACCCCATACCTGTTGAAACCCTCTGATGCTCATAAAGCAAATCCAAAGTCAATCATGTGTGCGTAGGTCAGGATTAAATTATACAGAATGTGGCCTTGTGAATGCCCACTCATTTAATTAGATTTAAAAGGATGTGATTATTCATTGTGTGGCTGCAATGAGCCCACACTGTCATTAAATGGTAGAAGTTACCCACTTAAAAAAATAAATTCATGTTTTCTGTGTAGTTTCTTCAAATAAGTTATTATTAAAGTGGTTTTAAACTCTGTAAGAGACAGCCACCGTCTCTGTTCCAGTTCTGATTGAATCTTTTTTTCAGTAGTGACACATGCAGAACAATATCATGTTAACCGTGAAATAAACATGAAATTTAAAAAAAATCATCATTATACAGCAGCTTCCCAGAGTGAATAGTTTCTTTTGTCCTGTATTCATTTAGTGGCATAGTGTCTACAATCAAACCAGACATTTTCCTAGATCTACCCACATTTTTCAACCTTGACATTTAACCTAAATATATCTGTGGATCTCCTGCAAAGTCTCTGTGCAATAAATAAAGGATGAACAGAAGCAGAAAGACTTAGTTAAGCTCTTTCCTTCGCTGTTTATTATGAGGGTGAAGGAGACAGATGATTTACTGGTTTTCAGGTTAACCTGCTACCTACAACCTGATACATTAAGGTTTTTAATATTATTTTTTATCATAGTGTAGAAACAGGCTGCAGTATTTACAATATTTGTCTCTATTATTTGTGGTTATTTATGCCTTTTTATTTAACGCAGTGGTTTAAATGACAAAAAGGTGCAGAGAAGAAAAACAAAATACAACCATAAAAAGAAAAATTTGAACAAGAGGGCAAAACGATGATTTGCATTTATATAGTATGTATTCTTTTCTTTTATTATTAATTTAGCAAATTGAAGACACTGGGTTTGAAACCTGGCTGGTATCTTTCAGTAGAGAGTTTGAATGTTCTCCATGCATGCATGACTTTTCTCTGGAGACGAAGGTCTTCTCCCGCATACCAACAACGTACATCTTAGGATAACCAACAGTGTTAAATTGGCCATGAATTGTTCATCTCTATGAGGTCCTGGAGACCGACTTCTAATGAAATATGACCACATTGGTTGATTTTGCAGTCTGTAAAAACGGCTCTATGTATTCGACCCCTAACCCTAACCTTAACCTTTCCTTTTACTAATGGGATCAAAGCACAAAATATTGTGCTTTACAGTATGTGCATGCATATCTTTACATTTTAAAGCAAACCGTTGTATCATAATGAGATGTATTGCTGCACAATTTGTGTTTGTCACGATTTTTATTATTAGTGTTAGGACCCAAATGCAGGAGACGAGAGAGACTCGGGTTTAACTGAAAATATACTTTAATTAAGAAGCAAAACAAACAGGCTGACGATGCAGGACAGGGACAAGGAAACAAACTTACTGTAGGAGAAGGGAGCGAAGGAGAGGTATAAATCCAAAACGGGAGCAAGCCAAGGAAGGGAGACGGGCATAAGGTGTAAGCACAAGGGTAATAGGAAGCACAGACAATGTCAAAATAAAAGCAGAACTGGAAACTTAGACGAGGAAGAGGAGCTGGAGCCGGGAGACAGAGAGGAAAGTGGGAGGAACAGACTAGTCCCAAAACAATCCCATAACTAAACCCAGAGGAGAAAAACAAAAAAAAAGTCGGATAAATGAGAAAGAAAAACAGTCAAAGTGGAGCTAAAAATCCTAAGACCCAAGAGCGTTTTCTTCATCTCAACTGAAACAAATGTCGCGCGTGCGTATTTGGCAGCTCCTCTGATAAAATACGCACATGTGCTGTTGGTAGTTGGTCTCTGCCGGACCTCAGAAAACACTCACACAGGTCGTTTTTTTGGAGCTGTCACAATCGACCTATATGGTCGTAAAATTTGCGGACTGGTAGGGTACCCTGCCTAATCCCCACTAACCATTCTAGATGGTTACTAGCGCTGTGACCCTGAGAAGGAACAAGCAGCTTCACAACATGGATGAATGTTTGATTGCACCAACATGCTCTCAGGGCAACTGCTTCAAGGCAAGGCAAGGCAAGTTTATTTGTATAGCACAATTCATGTACAGGACAATTCAAAGTGCTTTACATGAAACAAAAGCATAAGTAGAAGTACAAGTACGTCACACTGTAAAATTACAAGACCATCATCATTGCTACCACCTAGTGTTATCTGTTGAGGTGTACTTAAGTAGCTCTAAATTATAGCATAAGGGATATTTCATAAGAACCTTCAAATCCAAAACAATAGAAACCATGTTTGTATGTTACTTTCCCATTCACATACACATAGACACATCAGGGAATAGGAAGTGACACAATCCAGTGTTTTAGTTGATCCCAGCAGCTGATGGGGGTTTTAATAGACATGATGATAGCAAGAAAATCTGTTCATAACAAATAATGATGCAACCTTGAAAATAAAGAGATGACTTACCTTTATGGATACATCTGCTGTCAGTAAAGGGGTATTTTATATTTCATGAAATACTGTAACACTTTCAATCAAACCTTTTGTAAAATGATTTTGAACTGTCTGACAAGTACAACTAGAAATGGTGTTCTTTTCCTGGAGTTGAAAATCTATTTGCTTTCCGTTGTTTGATTCACCATTAGAATTCACCAGTACTGCGTGTGTATTTAGGACCGTGTGTAGGTGTGTACCTGCTAGTGGAATCCAGATGGGTTATGAATCACTGTCTCTGTGTGTGAACATATGTTCCTGGTTTTTTTTGTGCCCGTTCAAACTGTTATGAGCGACGTTTGACCTGACAGTTAAAATGGATGGCATTCATTATTAAATACGCTGTTCACATATCACTCTATGTTGTCATTATGTGAGCTGTTGCCTGCTACCTGATGGTAATCACAGTAACCTGTATGTTTGTTTAGAAGCTAGAACATAGGAATCTGGGGTAAATAACAGTTTGCCCGTGCAGTATGTGTGAAGGTGTTTGCCAAAAGAAAACAGAAAGAGATAAGACTCAAATAAAGGCTCCTTTTTACGCTAATCACATACATTTACCAGATTAGATTTCAATTTTAAAATCAAAATAGACTTTGAGTGACGCCAGACTGTGCAGTTATAAATTTTAATAAGCAAGCAACACAGTAGGGGCACACTGAAGTTACCAAATCAGTATGCTTTATTCTGAAGTAATGTTTTCATTTAAAATGTAAAAGGAAAATAAAACTTCATTTGTTTTAGTAGGCTGTAGATTGTGTTGGCTGAACAATGGTGTTGCATTACAATCCAGTTGTTCTTCATTTGATAGAGCGATATCCATCCATCCATCCATCCATCCATCCATCCATCCATCCATCCATCCATCCATCCATCCATCCATCCATCCATCCATCCATCCTCACCCAATTATGTGAGGAAAGGTCATGGAGGTAAATGTTCCAGCAGAGATGTGCAGTCACGGGAGGCAAAAATACAAAAAAATATAAATAATGATTACATAAAATAAATACTTATGTTTGTCCACTGATCTGCATTATAAATGTGTTTTCTGTATGACTCCAATCATTTTAAACATTTTCTTTGATAAAAATCTCTGAATTTGCACATTTCCAAATAAAAAAATTGTCATAAATCAGAAGTAAGTTAGTGACAAGCCGGGCCTCATTTCTGAATGCCTGATCCCGTACAAACTGGGTTCTGTGGCTTGTGCCTGTTCCTGTTTCTCAGCATTTCATCAATGTCGAGTTTACACCATGACTTTTTATGGTCTCTGTAATGTCTTCAATGTTAGTGTGAGACATAAATATTGTTGCTAATGGACAATGAATTCCAGAGAAAAGTGAATTACTTACTTGGCTGAGGTCTTGCATATTAACTAATGTTTTTTTTAGGTAAGTTTTGTTTTCCCCATCATTGGACATTACCTGTCAAGATGAAACCACTTAAGAATTCTATAGAAGCTATGAACTCATACATATAGTGACTCATGACTAAAATTTTAATAAAAAAATTTATGGTTTAACTTGTTTAACATCACTTGATAACTATATAATTTAGAATTCTTATTTTCATTCATCTCAAGCCTGCCTAAAGCTACTTTCACAGGATTTTATTTTCTGGTTTGCAGATTTTTCTAATTCATGTGCTCTTTCTAAAATTATGATAATCCTGTGATCTTTCACAATTTTTGCTGCAATTATTGGTCCACAAATATCTTTTAACATATTTTTCTTTCTTTGTGTTTGTGTTGGAGAATAGAGTTTCAAGTTTTAATTAGATTTAACTTTAACGTGTTTTTGATTATTAAATTCCCTGTGGCAGACAGAGCCCCCTTTAGCTGATTTGAACTAAAAGATTACCTTTGGGCCTGACCATAAAAATCCCACTGCTCCGATCACTCTGTCTCTTACTTTGATCATTGATAGAGAAGTTCAGCTGAGTTTTCTCTTTGTCTTTTCTTTTTATTCTACTGTGGGTGCTGATGAAAGACTGATCATCAGCCCCAGCTTTAAATCTTCTACCAGAGGAAGAAACATTGTTGGTTAATTCCTATGTAGTTTTTTAATAATAATAATAATGTGTACTTTATTAATCCCTCTTGGTGAAATTCCAGTTCTGTATTTAATCCATTCTAATTTTTCCACATTTTAAAGGAAAACTCACCCCCAGTCTCAGATAAAGTCTAAAATTTAAAATATGCATGACGAAAGAGGCGTGGCTGGCAGACCAGCGACGGTGGCAAGCTGGGCTGTAATTGACATGTGACACACACATACTGCCAAACACATACGGTAAAAATGAATGAAGCTGTAGATGACTCGAGCAGCTCTGATCCGTATTGTTTCGAGCTGGTAGTTTGCCCTGAAGCAACTAAGGGGGAAAAAAGTGGGGCTCTTCTCTTAGTGGTAAATTGTTGTTAGCCAACGCTATTAGCTCCAGTAACGTTGTGTGGCTCTGCAAACAGGTGTAGATATGCGTGGCTGCACTACCGTTTCAAGCTGATGGTTCGTACTGCTGAGGCTTAAGCGGCACATCTTATAGGCACATTGTTTTTAATTAAAAAGAAAGCTAAATTCAGATTAGCTCATGTAATATCTGTGTCTCAGCTTCAGGTAAAGCTGCGCGCGGCCGCTGCACATCATTGTCCGCAACAGAAAACGTGTGTTTCACAGAGGGTCCCAAGGTATAAATCAAAGTATCCTCAGCATGAAGAGGAAATCATTCAGTAATGTGCTAAAAATGTGTTTTCACACAGTCACAAACACTAAAATGAACTCTGATAATGGCCGGATACACTTCCTGTTCAAACTCACTCACTACTTAGTGGAGGTGTTGCCGAGACTGAGCTCTTTTATACTCAACAGTGGCAGAACCCTGACTATAGAGAAAATAAGGCCTCAGCCAATAGCAATGCCTCATTCGAATTCAAGTGTAGTTTAACACTTTAACCTGAAGAGGGCGCTCCACTAGCGGTTTTTGGTAGAAAATGAATAGTTGTATAAAATATGCTAAAATACCAAAAATAATACTCAGAAATGTAGGCAGGACTATTAGACACTCCTTTATAAAGTTCATCAGCAAAAAAAGTTGATTTGGGGGTAAGTTGCACTTAAACCGGTGCATCTGTTTCACATTTCCATGCACACAATAGTAAAATAACTTGGGCTGGCTTGGCCTAGAGTTTTTCCCATTGCTCTATAGATGGTTAGGGATAGAAATGCACATGACAGTATTCTGGAGGAATGAAATAAAGTCACATGAAAGCTTCCAAATGATAGTCTACTTGTTACATTACCATCTCCGAATTTTGTAACACCTGTAAAAAGACTAAGTAAGCTCAACTGATAAATGTAGCTCTTGCAATTTCTTTAGAGAAACTGGGCTATCTAAAGAAAACTCACAGACAAATGCCTTTTTGTATGAATGAGGTTAAAATTGTATCTCTTTTTTTTAGAAAGTGTAAAAGTATATTCTAATCATAAATGTTCCAAGAATGTAGTTTTTCTTTGTCTTTTGAAACGACATGCCTCTACCTAAACCTTTGAGTTTGCCATTGTATTTTGCACTATTCCTCTTTTCCACAGTTCTATGTAATTAAGTATTTTTATATAACTTTATTCTACTTTGGAAGCACATTTTATCATATTTTTTTACTCCCAAGTTTCATTTGCATACACTTATATTGGGATACTTTCTGTCATTTAGCGACACACCTATCATCTTTGCACATTTTCCTGCAAAAACACTGTATTTAAAAAGCACTTTACATGTTTTGGCCTTTTAGATCAGATTTTCCCAGAGGCACTGTAGATGTGAATGTGGTTGATACTGCAAAAAGGGTAAAGTATAACACGATACGTAACATAACCCTTCTGAGGTAAAATCAGACTTCAAAATGCCTCAACACTTACAACTTTCTCTCAGCATATTTCTCTCTTTGTCTCTCACCTTCCCCTTATGGTGACATTTTTCTGGACTGTGTTGCCATGAATGACAACTAGGGGCTCTTTAGAGTGCATGATGGGAGAGTGGCCTGGTAGAATGAGATAAGGAGAAGGAGGAGGCCACACACATGCACACATTCCCACACTCCCTCACAAGCACATGCATATTGTCCATGCTTAAAAAAAATACACTGAGGCCTCTATTTTCAGAAGTCAAATGAAGTTGGTGTCATTCTATAAATGTATTTTTCATTTTATGAGAAATAAGAACACCCCTCATACCTTGTGGACATGCCTGCAAAACATTTTAGATAATAAAAGTAACAATTACAGTAAAGAGAATCATAGCATGAAACTGGTATTTAAATATGGAACCATTTTTAATTCTTTGCATATCACACATCCGTTTGCATTGTTTTTCCCCACAGTTTTTTGAAGCCATTGAAGTTGTTGACGTTAGCGCACTCCCTGTGAGGTACAGATGCTCATCCACATTTATGCTCATACCTAACTCTGAATGTTCACACACGTGTGCATTTATATCCCACAGCACTGGTGTAAAACCCCATCTTGCTGTGCTGCCATAGGCATGGTAGATACAGATGGTGACTGTTCTGATGTGTGGAGTATCTGGATTTGTCGGTTGGCTCCCCAAGGGGCACCGTTGCTCATAGAAATGAAGGGTAGATGACAGTTATCGGATTTTCCTCCTCTCTGTGCTCATGTGCAAAAGCGAAATGGCCATATGCAGATAGGATTAATTCAGTTCAATTTATTTAAATAGCTCTAATAAAATGCCAATTAATAAAAGGTTTCCTGTGTTTGGAAACCAGCAGATTGGGTCGAATCTTCTGTTCAATACAATTGCCCATCCCGAGCAGCACAAAGGGGTGAAAACGACTAGGAAGAAGCTACATTCAGGATGTTTTGGCATCTTGCATCAACTGACTTGAGTCTGAAAGCACTGGGAAGAGACACAGACAAAGACAGATGTGCTGGACAACTCATCATTTCTTTGGAAAGAGAAACAGAGTTAAGCTTAAACAGTAAATGGTCCACACTTGTACAGCACTTTTTAAGTCAGGTGACTCACAAAGCACTTCACATTATATGTTCATATTCACCTTTTTACACACATTCATACATTTGGTGATGATACACTGCATATTGTAGAGACAGCTGTATTGAGGCAAACAAACCAAAGGAATGCTGCTATTCAATCAGCGCTACCAGGCCCTCGGACCACCACCTTAAACAGGCAAGGGAGGGGAAGTTTCTTACCCAAGGACACAACGGTAAAGGGATTTTTTGGGGGGGGCGGACAGAGTGTATATTTGACCCAAAGACTCTCCAGTTGCCGAAAAACCTGCTCATCTGCCCACAGGTAGGAAGAGTAAAAATAGTAAAGATAGCAGAGTGAAGAATCATGGTCAGTTTATCCTCCAGCAGTTTATACCAACAGCTGTATAAATAGTCAGAATTGGTTTATTGCCAAATATCATTTGCACAATACAAGGAATTTATCTTGGGTGAAGATGTGCAGGGAAAAAATAAAAGTAAGAGAAACACAAAAAAGGGAAACCGGCAATATTTACATAACCAAACTGTTTGTGCAATAGTTAAAAAAAAACTTTAAAGTGCAAATGAGTCAGTGAGACAGTGGAGTGTGTTGGAGGGAGTTGACATGTGTGCATTAATATAATCCATATACAAAGTTCCACTAGGCCCTTTCTCAATAGATTAATAGTAGATGGAAAGAATATTTTCCTATAGTGGGAGGTGCTGGTCCTGGCAGTTGAATTTAGTATTTTTGTTAAATTAGAGAGTTCAGTAGGACAGAAACTACATAAACATAAATCAGATTCTAATGTTGCCTCTGAAACTGCTTCACTTGATAATAAAAAGAGATGATAGTGGGAAGGATGTGTCAAACACTTTCTATATAAGATTTGAAGCTCTTAAAAACATACAGCTACGAAAATCCACACTCATTCCCAAAGAAGATGAGTTGAGTTTGGTTGATGTCAGGGGGACTCTATCTATCATCAGCTGACATAAAGCCTGTGGACCAGATAATATCTCAGGGAGAGTACTGAAAGTCTGAGCTAATCAGCTGGCTGACATCCTTACCAATATGCTCAGTCCCTTTGTACGCCTTTCAACATCAAGCTTCTGTAAAAACAACCATCATTTCTGTGTTAAAAACAAAATAAAAATCTTAAGTTATATGTCTAAGTGACTATCGCCCAGTGGTCCAGAAACCTATCTTGATTAAGTGCTTTGAGTGACTGGTTAGTGGACACATCTACTTCTCTCTACTGACCTCACTGGAGCCCCTCCAATTTCCTTGTTGCCCAAACTTTCCACCACTGATGCCATCTTTTCACACTGCATGTTGCTTGAGCCAACTTGGTCAATGCCTGGTCAGGACACTTATGTCAGAGTGCTGTTTATTAACTTCAGCTTAGTTGCCGATGCTATCATCCTCCAGCAACTGATGGTAAAATGTCTAAGATTCGTATGGCAATTTTCATATCTGATTGACCACTCAAAGTATTTTTGCAACATAAGTTGCATTCAGCCATTCAAACACAATGATCAGCATATCAGATGACTACATAATGTTTAGTGTCTTCCCCAAGGACATCTCAGTACGTGGTGGTGTAGACCGGTTCAAATTGCCAACCTTCCAACTGGTAGATGACCACTCTTCCTTTTGAGCCACAGCCTCATAGCCAGTGCATGAACTCCACCTGCTTGATCTCTACACACACTCACATAATTAGATCTTCAACTTTATCAGTCCTGCATCAGTATCATGACATCGAACACGTGTTCCCAGGCGTGTCTGCTTAAACAACAGCACTTCACTGGCGATTGAACAATTAAGTCCAAATCATAAAATCGAAGTCATTTGCAGGTGACACAACTCTTGACAGTCTTATCAGCAAGAACAGTGAGTAGAAATGCCACACCTGGAGCTAGTGTCAAAACAACAACCTTGTTCCAAATATGAAGTAAACAAAAGAGATGGTTGTTGATCTGCTGGAAAGACCTGATGATGAACAACAACTGAGCATCAGTGGTTCCGAGGAGGAAAGAGACAGTCTTTAAATTATTACAGTTGATGTCTATGTATATTTGACCTCACCTGGACCACCATTATCATCACCACTGTCAAGAATCTGTACAGGCCAGCCTTCCAACAACCATCCTTTGCATCTTCTTCAGAGGCACTATGGAGAGTGAACTCATTAGCTGCATCAGCACATGGTTTGGAAACTGTTCTACACAGGAAAAAAAGTCACTGCAATGTATCATGAACACAGCTGACCAGTCATAAGAGCTTCCTTCCCTTCCATTTAGGGCCTTTTCATTACACTCTGCGTACACACCACCATATCAATTATTTGTTGTCATGTTCTGTAATTTTAATTTCACCTGGAGTCTTAATGGGATTCCACTTTGTTCAGCTGCATAATGTCTGTATAGCAGAATGACAATAAAGTTGATTTGAGTAACTTGAGCAAATGGTAAACAAATGGGTAAAGTGTCAAAGTTCAATGTAAACAAACTTCTCCATTAATCTCTCATTCTTTAAATGTAATACATTAAAATAGATTCAATGTCAGCTATAATTCTCAGAACAAAGATTGTTGGACGGTGTATATGTGTTACTTGTGTGTTAAAAACTCGCATTTTCATCATTGTTATTGACTCTAATGACATACTCAGTTACTGACAGAAAACCTGACTCTACTTCCAAAGTGAATCTATACCTCTATTGTATGTATTTATTCTAAGGTTTTGTGGTCATTTTCTGATCAGTTAATCACAGAAGTTACAATAAAAAATTGATTGATAGTAAGATCATTGTCGGGCTACATGGACATCAAAGCCAGTACCAATGAGTCAAAATGGGATTAGGGTTAGGGTAGGCTAACCCTAACCGGACGTAGCATACGCTGAGGAAGATCATGCAGGACACTTTAAACTATTTGCGAAAACATCCCCAGCTTCTGTTAAGACAGCGTGAAAAAACAATAACCGTAAAAAACAGTCTGCTTGAGGTCGAAGTTTATGGCTTTATTTGACATGAAGCATTGCACACTGAACTGAAGTCAGTCCAATGTTTTATTAAGGATACTTATACTTGCACTAATTTGTATGCATGTGAGTTGCTTTTAAATCTGTGCTGGCTATACAAAATAAGATGATATATTGCTGAGTTGAACAGGTATTCATGCATGCCACACACTCATTTCCTGCTTAGAAGAAAAAAAGAAAAAGTCCATAAAAAGACCTACTGGAGAAAACAATTACAGCTCTTGAAGAACTTGGCTTCTTTTTCAGTTTCCCTGTCTTGTATGGTCAGATAAAGCTTTTTCTTTCACCCACAGTGGTTAATTTCATTTAATTAGATCTAAATTTTCAGTGACCTTGTGGTCATTTTATTTGACTGGACATTACATTGTCTGAGAAAGAGAAATAGAGGGAGACACATTGTCCTATTGTTGCTAATGCACATACACACTGTATAGATAAGAGAGGTTTTTGAAGGACAAGACAAACCATGAAAACCTTACCGGTCTATGTTGACCTAAAGTAATATACCAGTTAGATGTATTTAGCTTGACATGGTACAGTAATGTTTATGCCATGATTTTTAAAACATGCTTTTATGAAATAATACAGCCATTTTGACACTGTCACAGACGACCAAGTAGTGTTTAAATAAGTAGTAATAATAATTTAACATTTAAAATTTTAGGGAATCTGAGTTATTTGTGCCTCAAGACACCTAATTAACAATCACAGTGTAACATAATTAAATAAGTAATCCTGAAAAAAAAAAAAAAATATTGCATTTTCTGATTTTGATAATATATCAGTGCTAATCATTAGCAGCGGCTGCACGGTTGTGCAGTCTGTAGCACTGTTGCCTTGCAGCGGGAAGGTCCTGGGTTTGAAATTGGGCTGGGCATGGTGTATTCTGGTGTTTGTCTGCCTCTATGTGCCCCTGTGATGGACTGGCAACTTTTCCAGCTGCAACCCCGCCTCCTGCTTAATGACAGCTGGAGATAGGCATCAGCTCCCCACAACCCTGTACAGGAATAAGCAGGTATAGATAATGACTGACCATTTGCAGCTAAAGTGTCTTCAGAGTATGACTGACTGTACAGCAAGAGATAAAGATAAGTCCCAATGAGTCCCAACAGACTCAACCTGGTCAAACATCAGCATTTCAGATTCAACACAAGGTACACAGCTTCACACTCCTATAATCCATTTAAATGAAACAATTACACTAGTGCACATTATTGAACTCTTGAAGGAACCTGCTGGAGAAAAAAAATACAACATATAAACTCCATGGTCATGACAATATTGTAACAGTGCTCAGCAATCACAATATTGAGGCTTGATGTTTTGAAAAATAATTTAATAAGGAAAAATATCAATCTAGACTTTTAAGGGATGGTGTTTTTTTAATAAGACAAGCTAATGACAATGATACTCCAACAAATAGAAGTAGTGAATCCATTTTGAACCGATTACCCAATCAGCTCTCTTACGTTTGTAAACTGATGACCAAGTAATGACCTCCCTACCACTGAACACAGTAGAAAAAAAAAAAAAAATTGCACTGAGTCTCTCGTGTGTGTTACAAACCACTAATCCAGTTTCCTCCCAGTGGATGAACTAATCCAGTTGGGGCTGGTATCTAACCCGTGACAGGAGCGGCTGGCATGTATGTGTTGAGATCCCGTGAGTGCCAAATAACTGGTGATTCAGGCAGCACCAGCCCATCTGATTTTCTGCCAGGACTTCCTATGGAGGTACTGGTAGTGGATCCTGGAGAGAAGAAAGTCAGGCTGCCCACCTCCTAAATTCCTATCAAAACATCAGTCTATCCCCAGCAACAGTTCCCTTAAGATTTCTCTGCTGTATATTTGACTGAAAAAAGTGTAAAAGATCCAAAAATAGCTCAGTGAACAGATTGAGTGGTTTTCTTAAAGAGCTGTCGTGGGGCTTGAACAGCATGGTGGATCCAAGTTGTGACAGATGGGATCAGTAGAGCCCAACACAACAGCCCTAACTGATTAAACAATCCTACTCTTTTAGAGGGCTGGCCAAAATGACAGTGGTGATGATAATTTTGGCAGCAGCCATGACAACATGCACTAAATCCCAAGGGCATTAAACAAGTCCATATCTGCAAATGCAGGGACACATCATCTGTAGATCTAAAATGATAAGGACTTGAATCCCAGATTTGTGTTGATCAATGGTGATGCTGATTATGGTAACACACTGTAACCTTTATGTTGGACTTGTTTGTTTGTTTGTTTTTTAAGTTAATGAAAAATACTGAAGATGCACATCAATCGCACAGTATTGTAGTTTTCAGTGTATTATAGCAGAAGGATTCTCTAATGTTAATATTCTTTCAGAATCCATCTTTGCAAAGTAGTCTGTGACATGGAGGAACACTGAATTCTATGGATTTAGCCTCAAATTGTTTTTGTTTTTTTCACCAACACTTCCCACTGAGTTTGCTTCACGATGATCAATGAGACATGGGAATGGTATTGCAGATTTCAATCCATCCTTGATACAATAACAACTACAACAATAACAAATCCTTGTCAGTTTTAACATGTCAGCGGTTACCTTTTTGCAGCGTGTATATGGATGGATAATGTAATAAATGGCAACTATAATAACTTGAGATAAAACACACTTGAGGTGATCTCCATAGCACTAAGAACAAACAGAAAATGTAGCAAAAGAAAGGCAAAACATGAAAGGTTCAAGTTTTAAAACAGAGAATCAGTAGTTGAGAATGTCAGAAGAAAGCAGAGGAACATGAAGACACCAGTATGTTTACATAGTAAGTAGGATGGATCAAATGAAATATTTCTGTATCATAACTAGGTGTAAATTTATCATGGTATGAAGTAATGCTTAAAATGTGCAAATAGCACAATCACAGACTGAAATCTTTGTATAAATAGCGAAGCTGGTAGTATTACTGGAGATATACACAGTTATTTTTGGTGTTTCTGAACCAGAAAGGTCCTGTGTGATATTTTTTTAAGGGGGTACTGGGGGAGAAATTTAATAGGGGAAGTAGGATTCAAACCAGCAACCTTACATTTGTCAGTCAACTGCTTTTTCCCCTTAGTCACAGCCACCCTGTCATTTATATCTGTACTTAGTTGTAGTTTTAGTAGAGTAATAGATTTATTAATTTATTCCATCCAAGATTATTTACACCAAATCCTCGTCATTTTGTTTGCCCACACGGTGTAGGTTAGGGGCTCCTATCTTTAACCGGAGTTTCTTTTAAGAGAGCACCATTGAGTTGAAAAAAACGCGTTGCACTTTTAAGTCCCGCCCCTCTGTTTCCTTGTCACGATAGCTAGCATCTGCTCTCATACGTGCACGCGTGCCACTTTTGTTAAGATGGACACTTAATGGGTAAGTTAGATTTATACAATTTATAT
The DNA here is from genome assembly GCA_006937955.1 of Pachypanchax playfairii. Classification (NCBI taxonomy): domain Eukaryota; kingdom Metazoa; phylum Chordata; class Actinopteri; order Cyprinodontiformes; family Aplocheilidae; genus Pachypanchax; species Pachypanchax playfairii. Next base: position 448,177 of record SSNP01000131.1, read on the forward strand.
ATATTTATTTAAACCAGTTGCTGCTCCATGATGCATGTGTCTTTGCAGCATTGTAAACAACTCATAAACATCGGCCAGCTGCAGTTCTTCAGGATACGTGCGCATGCTTGGTTGATTAAGAGGTGTACTATGCAGATAGCTAATGCTATTGGCTAATGCTGGGTGGCGCTCAGTGAAAATTAAATGTGCCCCTATGGGACAGCTGGGGGCTTTGATAAAGAAAACAATTTGATGTTTTTCGTACATTATATTACAGAACCGGGTCAGACTGTCACTTTTATGGAATTTCAGAAAAATCCTACATAACTCCTGAAAAGGGGGAAAACTCTGGACTGCAGCTTTAATGATTTGCAAGCAGGCTGGAGAGGCAAGTGTTTCACAGGTGTTACATCTTTTCGTTTTCTATCAGAGAAATAAGTTCAGAAGTGTCAGGAGAGGTTGTGAACTCCAACTTCACAGAATATTAATTTTATTGAGGAACACTGAAAAAACAATGTGGCAAGCAAACTGTCCAGAGTGGAATCCGCCTCTTTCCCAATGACCATTGGAGATAGGGAACCAGCTCCTTGCAACTCTGAACAGGAAGTGGGTAAAGCAAATGACTGACTGACAGGAGAAAGTTGTTATTGCAGGACTTATCACAGAGGTGAGTTTGTCTTTCAAATATAGTCAAAGAACATGCTGGAGAATCACACCAACAATCACTAAGAAAAAGATGAACACATGATTCGTAACTTCTCAAGAAAGAACAATGGATTGAGATCTAGCATTGGATGATTGTAGAAAATGACTTGCAGGTGTGACTGCTGCTGTTACAGGTCTGCACCACCCAAGGGTGGGAACAGCAGCTTAGAGAACCAGCCTCATTTGCAGAGGAGGAAAACACAGGAGGAAAAACAAATAGTAAGGTGAATGGATTAGAAAAAAAGAAGAAAACATGTGCTCAAAACTTGAAGTGGATGTTGTCTCAGTTGGAAAACCAAAACCAAGAGTTTTGGTTCACTAAGTAATTAAATTGGGTTTTAATGGTAATCTAATTTGGCATAGTTGGTCGCACTGTTGCCTACAGGGGAGTCAAACTCTAGTCCTCCAGGGCCACTATGCTGCATGTTTTAGATGTTTTTCAGCTTCAGCACACCTGATTGAAATGATTTAATTACCTCCTCATCATGTCAACATGTTCTGCAGACCTGCTCATCCAAATCATGTGTGCTGAAGCAGAGGAACATCTAAAACCTGCAGGTAGTGGCCCTCGAAGACTGGAGTTTGACACCTGTGCCAACCAGCGCAAGAAGGTTCTGGGTTTGAAACTCAGCTGGGCCCTTTATGCATGAAGTTGAATGTTCTCCCAGTGCATATGTAGGATGTGTAGAGGGACTCTGGGTATCAAAACAAGCAAATAGTTCCATACGTGTATGTGAGTCTGTGAATAGTTTGTCTCTGTGTGGCCCTGTGATGGACTGAAATCCTGTTTGGGGTGTACTCTGCAGTAACCAATGAACAGCATGTAGACCACACCACCCACCCCCCTCCAAAAACACACAAAACAAACAGGTATAGGAAATGGATAATAAATTAATTTTAAAACCACAATATTATCTGTAATTTTACAATGGTAACCATGGAAATCAGTAACTGTTTTTTGCCAGTTTCTATGCCAACAAGGGTAAGCAGCAAGTTGTGCATTTGCCAAGAGCCTAAAAGGATAAAAAAAGGAGTTTCACAGAGGCACTAAACTTAAAAATAAAAATCAGAAGATTTTTTTATTTGGGGGGGTTGTGGCATTTCTTGATCCATGTAACTGATGGGAAAAGGATCCAGCCAGTAGCAGTAATGGTATTACACTTATGTTGCCATTACATTATGTTAGTGTTAGTGTTTTGAGGGTTAGTTCTGGTTAGTTTTATTTAGTTTTTTGTCTTTTATATTCCCTGCAACTGAAAGAAAGTAGGATATATTCTCTCCAGGTTGAAGAAACTTGACATATGTTGTTGATTCTTGGATAAGATTTGCCTTTTTATTCGTAACTCTAGGTGTCGCCCTCGTTTTGGTTAAAATATGCAATGTGTTTGTCTAAAGAACATCATACAACCCACAATCAAAAGAATGTATTGTTCTTACATGGAAGAAAAAGAAACAAGTTATTTAACATTTATCGTAGAACTATGTGTAATTCTGTACTCCATACCTAAAGGTTAATTACAGACCATTCAAATATTTCATAAAATAAGATAGAGACAGTGAAATGGGTTCAAGGAAAAAAGTGTTTTAAGATCAATTGCAATGGAGAGTTTAAGAAAAGTGGATTTATACTTGTCTGTTTAAACATCTTCTACAAACAAGATTGTATTCACTGCTGTGCAGCAAATAAAACCCACCATAACACTGTTGTGTGGATAAACCAATTGGGACTCTCCAATCTCAGTTAAATCGGATTGCATATTGTTTTTCAAAAAGAAGATTCCAGCTTCACAGAATAAGCATGAAAAATATGAATACATTTGTTACACAAATTTACATTAATTTCCCCATAATTACCCCATCTCAAATGACTAAACTTCCAAGAGCATTGCAGTTTTCAAGGTCTAATGGTGTTTACCAGACACCATGAGTTAAATGAAGTTAGGAGTGTAGTCTCAGCTGGAAGACATTAATTTTCCATTATGGGATGATTTTGTGGTTACCTGCTGACACCCACCCCCAGACACAAGGCAGGAAGTTGCCCTGCTAAAATCTCTCTGGGAGCCACATTTAAAAAAAAAACTCATTATAATTGTGTATTTTTTTTATCCAACACAAATCTACAGTGCCCAAAGTGGAGCTGCAGAAGGAGAGAAACAGGATTGAGCTCTTTAACACCAACTCACAGGTTATTATTTTTAAAATGAAACATTAAGCGTCAGCAGTTGCTGAGGGCAATGGGACTGTTTAACACGAATGTCCCAGTAGATTCCTTTACTTTTGACTTCATGTTTTGATGAGGAGAGTGGCAAAAGCTTGGATAGGTATTGTTAAAGTTTAATTTGGATTTTGAAATTGAAATATTAAACTTGTATTTTTATTTTTCCTAAACCCCAGGTCATATTTCCTAAACACTTGGTCATATCGGCCCTGTGTTTCTATAATGTACTGAGATGTGTATGTAACTAATTTCCCTATATTGCCTCTTTATAAACCTGATACTTTAGCATTTCTTCCCAGATCTGTGGCATATTCCCTTGTGTTCTTGGCACATGTACCAAGCAATGCAACATTAGCTAGATTTACATGGGCACATTTAATCGGAATAAACGCCCAATCGGAACAAAAATACGTCATGTAAACATGTCAATCAGAGGGTTAGGGTTATGTTTTGATCCGATGCAGCCTAATCAGAATGAAATTTCCTTCCGATCGAGAGGGGTGATTTTGTCAGATCCTCATTCGGATAGACCTGCATGTACACACCCATTCGGAATGAAGGGGTGAAAAAAGCCCACTGGGCATGCGTACAACTTCAGCGTGACGTCTTTCGCAGACCCAAGTAGAAAACATGGCAGGAGGTAAACAGAAGTGGTCTGCTGGTGCAGTCATCCTGCTCTCCTCTCCTGTGGCGGAGGAGCAGTAGCAATATGTATTCAGCCTCTAGCTTGGTTAATGCGACCAGTAAAAACCCAAACATAAAGGTAATCACCTGCAGAAGGTCCATATTGGGGATAACGTGAGTCAGCTCGAGCACACGATGGGGCGGGAAAGACACGCAGAAAGGACGGAGTTTGTTTACTTTTTTTTCTTCCCCCGGAAAGACAACTCGCTGTGTGCATGCTCAACTCATTTAACCTGATTGAGTGCTTGGTGCATGTGTACTCATGGCATGATCAGATCATTTCAGTTAGTGTCCATGTAAACAGGGATTTGGGAATTCCGATCGACCAAGATTTTAATCAGATTGGGGAAATTTGTCGCATGTAAACGTAGCTATTGTTGACAAAGCCATGTGGTTTCTTTTGCATACACACTGTGCTGTTACAACAAATGTTACATTTTAATGGTACCAAAAACATTTGCACAGTATTTTCATACTATGTCCTTTTCTGCTGATGTGATAGACTTGACTCTGCTCTTTTTTACTGTGTGGAATGAAAAGCAACTGTAGCTCAGGCTTCTGGGTGCACTTACACTGAGAAAATCCACTAACTAACAACATATTAGTTACTGTTTTTCAAAACATTTGAAGCTATCAAAAATAACTTACATGTTAACTACAGCATTGGTCTCCCACCTGGGAATGCCATAGATATGCTGCAACAAAGTCACCGGTATGAACAAAACACAACACCAATGACAGCAATTAGATTGTGTTACAGCTATACAGTATATAGCAAATGCATTGCATGCATTGTACACTAACTATCTTACCACTCAATGCAATGCATATTTAGTATATGTATATAACAGGAATGCACTGTGAGTATTAAACATAATCACAAGGCAGTATTTCGCAAAAGGTGCTTAATTTCTTCATACATGGACTCATGTAAAAGATATCACATACGTAGCAAATTTAGAAAACAGTATGACAGTGACTTTATAAAGGCGAAGAAGAAGAATCCTCTTAAAGTCCCACAATGGGGAAATTCTGCATTTGACCCATCCCTTAGGATGCAGAGGGCAGCCATTTTTTTGACAGCGCCTGGGAGACAGTTTCAGGATTCGGTATCTTGCCCAAGAATACTTTGACATGTAGCCTGTCAGGAGCCGAGGTTGAACCCTGACCTCCTGAGTGGAAGATGATCCCAATTATACTACAGCCGCCCTGTAAAGTGAGATTATATGCACATACTCATAGTCCATTTCACTTGAGAACTGTCTCCCTACCTCCCTGAACCTTGTTCAAGAAGGTGCATTAACAAACAAAATTAATGTTGTGTTCACATTGGTACATTTATTGCTTTTATTCTTCTGCCTTTAAAAAAAATTGTTTCCCTCTTCTTATTTCCTAAGCCTCAAGAACTTTACCTAATGTTGTTGTACTTGTTACAATGAAAATAAAAAGATTCTGATAATGTTGAATGACTCTATGCATGTCTATCACTTAATCCTCCATGTTGCTTCAGCTTTTTTAATGATCAGAGTCCAGAGGTGGCAATTAGAATCATTCATTCCATCAAATTGGCTGGTGAAAAAGGCGAATGGACCAGGGAATGGTTGCTGTATACTTATGCAGCACTGGCTGGTAAAGATTAGGAAGAGAATAGAAAGAACAGGTGGTTGCTTTGAGAAAAGACCCAAGATTTCCATGGGGATTTCTGATGAGTTCTGACCTTATAAACAAAAGAAAACAGGTCAGACGGTAAACCTATTAGTTTTGAAAATATGACCCCATTGTGGCTCTCTCAGTCTACAAGCAATGCAGGAGTAGTTAGACAATGGTATCAGGTCAAATGCAGATCCACCCATGAACAAAAGAGAATGCATTTGCAGGATAACTCATTTTTTCCCAGCCTTTAAGCTGAAAGCTTCCAAGTTTGTTTTTGGGGCTCAAAGAACCATGTAGCTCCTTAGTGCATATTTAGTCTGTCTTGTGTAAATGAGTATAAGTGAAGGAGTCATCAACAACCCTTCTCTGTGTTAGTTTCATTGCTTCAGATGTGAAATTATTATTAAGTTTTCCATCTTGACATATGGAGGTCCAATTTATTTATGAACTGTTTAATTAAGATGGAAGAGCAACTGTAAGACCCCCCCCCAACCACCCACAACACACCATTTCCAAGATGTTATGATTAATTTCTCACAACATATTCCTTGACATATAGCTTTAAATTGACAAAGTGGGAGGCAGTGTGCTGCTTTTTAAGCATTTAATGTGTAGCTATAAGGAAGCACAGTCTTCAAAAGTGAGATGTAATTTTCGTGACCCTTGATGATCGATGTCCTTAATGATATTTCCATTGCCAATTTCTCTTTGGGAAATTCGGCTCTGCATTGAGCCATCCTTACCTGTTAGGTGAGGAGCAGAGGGCAGCCACGGCACTTGAGGAGCAGTTGCAAGTTCAGTATCTTGCCCAAGGATACTTCGACACGTAGTCTGTCGGCACCGGGGATTGAACCCCGGGCCTCCGAACGAGAGGCGATATCCCTCCCACTATACTACGGTCACCTGCAATGCTTAATGCTTAAAAGCTAAGTTATGAAAACTGAATTTCGCTAATAGGGCTAAGCAAATTCCTATAAAATGTGCATGTTACATGGATTTGCTTTATGTAAAAAAAATATGCTTGCTTAACAATATAAAATCATTGATAGACCTCTCAGCCACAACATTAAAACCAGTGAAGTTAGGTGAACAACTGCTCATGTTTTTACAGCCTTATTTTTAACAGTCTTACAGCAGAAGCACTCCTCACAGGTCAACAGCTACAGAATTTCTCAATGAACACAACAGATATAATAGGTTTATCCAGCCTCCACAAAATCTATGCATTAGATTTATGTGATCTGATGGTATCCGAGAGATCAAATTCAATCCACATAAAACACACAACATGCAGGGCTCAAACAATCTTTTGTTTGTGTTCTGGTACTCATGATAGCCATCATGTTCTTTATTTACATCCTGAAATGTTAGAGTTTTAATATATTGATATCATTAAGAAATGTTTATTAAATTGTAGATATGTGGTCATAATGTTATGGATAACAGAAGTTTAGACTTTATAGAATAAGGGCAACAGCAACCAAAAGCAAGGCTTAAACTAATGATTTGAAATGGTCTCAGAGCTTAATGCTGGTTTCAGAAGAACTGTTTTCAAACATTAGCAAGTGCAGTGTTGATAATGTTGTGTGACTCTTGGTAATTGTAACTTTGTAAAGTGAATCACATCATTTGACAGGCCTCCAGACAGTTTAGTGCATTGCTTCTGACAGGTGATGACTGTTGCTGCTTTGCAAAGTGGAAAGAGACCATGAAGATTTTATGCTTCACTCGCTTGGTGCCTTACCTGGGGTCAGCTGCTCCCTGTGGTATTTCTTAGGAAATCAAACGCACACACTAAGGAGAGAAGCCTGAACTGTCATTAAAGGAGTGTATTTTTCTTTTGTTATTTTACAGTTTGAGGCATATTGTAGGTAGTTTAAATTATTTAATACCTGTTGTAGATAAGTCTAATTTTTTTATATGACAAATGTAAAACTATACTGAGGATTTTATCAAACCCAACATTGGAATACAAGATTCAATCAAGGCTTTTAAAGATTTTTCTTAACTTTCAAATAGCCAAATACAGCTGGAATCTGATCATATTTCTTCAGGACTTCATACACCTAATACATTATGGCGTCGCTTCGGGGACGCCGTCATCGTCGACGATGCCAGGGACCTTGTTGTGTTTAATCGAACATAGCTTCCGAACCATCAAAGATAGAAACTTACTTTTTTCCCTCTAAATCGGGAGAATCCAAGCTTTCAGACGGTAGTTCCGGCATCGCTCTAGCCCACTCACAAGGGATAAAGTGTCGTGTCAAAGTCAGTGTTCCAATCAGAGCCTTTGTCTTTTGCGCATGACGTGCGGTTGTCAAATTTTTTCTTCTTATTCTTTGATATTTAGTGTGGGTTTTTCTTGAATAAAGTGTGATATTCTAATTTTTGCCTAATTTTTTTTGTATTTTTTATTCTAATAATCTTTATTTCAAGCAAAGTAGCCTCATTTACACAGCAGTTTATGATATTTCAATTCAAAATAAAAAAACAAGGTATAGGACATTATGGGGCATTGAAAGGTGGTGTTTTAGTAGCATTTAAACAAAAAAAAGTCAGGCAAGGTTTATTTCTCCAAAAAACCCTTGGTCCCCAGAGGGTTAAATCGTATTTAGGTGTTTTTGTTTGTTTAGTTTTATTTGTTTGTCTAGGCCTTTTGTTTTAAATGTTTATTTTTTTGAGTGGCATTTAATATCTTTAAATTGTTAAAAAGCTGCTGCAGACCAAGCAAAGAAATGTTTCCTCTTGATGGTAAAGTGTACAATTTTACTACAAATACCTTCCCTTTGAAAAAAGGATGATCTCTATGTTAATAATTTAAAGCATTGGAAGACATAGAATCTGTGAGGTAGATGTGTTCCTAGCCTTTAGCCCCAATCTCCCCATTTCTCTTTCTCTTACAATAGGTATTCACACTGAATTATTAAAGCACTCTGAAATCTGCTACAGTTTCAATATTGAGTTGCTTAAAGGTTATACATTATAGATCAGACTACCCAAATGAATGATATTAACACTTAGTTGGAACAATTTTCTAAAACCTTTAAGCAACTGCTTGCATAAATTGTTTGTTTTGAAGCACATAATATATGAACGCCTGCATTTTAGTTTCATTAATTAAGCAGTAAGTAACCAGTTGAACTTAATCTTGGTCCAGGCCTAACAGAAGCCATTCAGCTTTGATTTTCCTGAATCTGGTTCTGGTAGGTAGGTTTATACAGATAATGCATCACATTTTATGCTACACATAAACTACATTTTTTGTTTTGCATATTATAAGTTTCACCACTGGAGAGAGGCTCAGTCCCCTGCAACCCTACTCAGGAACAAGTGAAAATAGCTGGATAGATATTATACATTTTATACCATTTATTGGCATTTCACCTTTAAACTAAATATGATTTAGTGTTTGAATGAATAATGGATTTACTGTAATTTGCTTTGGGTAGTTTGAAAATCACTTTATACAGTGGTGTAAAAAAGTGTTTGCCCCCTTCTTAAATTCCTCCTTTTTTCACATGCCAATGTTTCAGGTCATCAAAGAAATTTAAAGACTAGCATGGATAACACAAGTAAACAGAAAAGGCAATTTTTAAATGAAGGTTTTGTTATTAATGGAGAAAGAAATCCAAATCTACGTACATGGTCCTGTGCGAAAATGATATCGCCCCCTGTCTAATAGCCTATTGGGCTAAAACAACAACAACTGCAATGGAGTGTTTGTGAAAAGTGGCATTGAATCTTTTACATTATTGTGTAGGAATTTTGATCTCTTATCTCTGCAGAGTTGTTTTATTCCAACATTTGAGCATTTCGAGCATTAACTGCGTTTTTCTTAAGGTCATGCCATAGCATCTTCATTATATTCAGGTCGGAAATTTGACTGGACTTCAAAGTCTTACTTTTGTAAGCCTGTTCAGAGGTGGACTTTCTACTATGTTTTGGTCATTGTCGTGCAACAGAACTCAAGTGCACTTCAGCTTAAAGTCCTGATAAGATGGCCTGACATTCTCCTCTAGAGTTTCTTGGTTTTGGTATAGAGCATAATTCTGGTTCCATTTACCACAGCAAGTCTACACAGTGAGGCAGCAAAACAGCCTCAGATACTCACTGTACTGCCACCAAAATTTAACAGACAATAAAATGTTACTCAGCAAGTCATTATAATTTGTTAATAAGCAGTATCTTGTAACATTTAAATGTGTATGATTTTTGTCATTGTCATGTATGATAATCACTTTACTTTCTACATTAAATTAATTCAACATTTACAGTGTATCTCTCTTGAGTGTTTGTTGCTAATGGCAGCCTGTATGACTATGACGCCAAATTATACATGATGAGGTTGCATTTATTTTCCAGTGCCAGATTTGTTTGTCTCCCATGATTTGGTTGTAAACAAGTCCCATATGGAGTGGTGAACACTGACCCTAGCTGAGGCAAATGAGGCCTGCAGTTCTTTGGATGCTGTTCTGGGGTCATTTGCGATCTCTTGAGTTAGTCATTGCTGCGCTCTTGGGTAATTTTGGTTGGCCGAACTCTCCTGGGAAGGAGAACCATTGTTTCATGTTGTTACCATTTGTGGATAATGGCTATCACTGTGGTTTGCTGGAGTCTCAAAGTGCTAGAATTGGCTTTTTAACCTTTTCCAAAATAATAAATCTCAATTACTTTGATTATCGTTTGTTCCTGCATTTTCTTGGATTGTAGCATGATGTCTGGCTTTACAGGATCATTTGATTGACTTAATAGATCCTATTTAAGCTTTTTTTTTTATTAAGTACAGGTATGGCAGTACTCAGTCCTGGTTGTGGCTAATTGAACTCAGCTTCCCAAAGATGTTATACACCACAGTATATGCCTTCCTTTTTTTCACACAGGGCCATGTAGGTGAGGCTTTTTTACCCCTCAATAATAAACAACTTCATTTAAAAATATTTAAATTTGCTTAATGACCTAAAACATTACTTGTGAAAAACATACAAAAAAATATAAAAATCCCACATCTGTAAATCTAATCGAATATTATTATTATGATGATTATTATTATTGCTGTTGCTTATAAATAGGTTTCATCAGCTATTACAGTTTTGCAATCATTGTACATAAAAGTGTGCTTTGACTCAGCACGTAATCGTTGGTGGCCATATGCTGATATGATTCTTTGGAGAGATTTGCTAATTAAAATGCAACTAGAAGACCATAGAGAGTTGGAAAAGGAACACACTTTTTCTTCTAGCAAGTTTGTCCATCTGATGAACAACAGATGTAGGTAGTGAGTGGAAAACAAGTTCGGAAAGGGCTAGAAAGAGATAATGATGATGACTTCAATTTTTTTCCTGTCCCCTCTAGTTGTGTGATGCCATTTTGTGACCCAACACATCTGTTTGTGTTGGTAAATATGTCTAGGATGATGGAGCTCAGAGTCTACAAAGATGTGAAGGAGGTTATGGTAGATAAATCTCTGACAAGGGGATTTGGTAGTATACTGTTAACCCTACATGGTGCTTTTAAAACAAAAGCATTAGTTAACTGTACCATTCCTTGTGCTCCCTTCACACTTGTTGACGGCCCCACTATGAGATAAAAAGAACAGCCAGAACATGGATGACCTTCTCATTATGTGTGATAGGTTAACAATGAGTTTGAACACACATAAAAAATGCATAGCATGATGGGGAATCACTACTGTGGTGGCAGCATTTCAAGTTCCTGGGTGGAGGGTGGAGGAGTGTGTCAGTAACACTGGCAGTGTATCAATGATATACAGTAATATATAGGTGCTGAGGTTATGATGCAGGTTTGGCCATGCCGGCCTCATGTTGAGGTAGTGTCGTGCTAGAGTGGTAAGACCAGTGCTTAATTTGTAAATCAAAAGTTACCGGAACACAAATAGTGCTATGAGACCAGAATTCACTGAGGCCAAACTGATACCGGAACGCACAGTTCGTGCACAGCGGGTGTAAATTGTCAAGCAGGGCTAGAGAAAGTGTTGATAGGCCCAGAAGAATTGAGTTATACTGCCTTTTTGGCATTTTTACACCGCTGTTATTTATCCCAACTGGCGCCGTTAACGGATCCTCGCAAACAGTTACCGGAACACACCCTTTCAAAATAAGACAGTTCCCGGATCTTGTTCCGGCAGGATCCGTCTCAAATTAAGCCCTGGATAAGACCGTCTAGCGCATATCTGTGTGCTGACCCAATGTGAGAAAGTTTTGTGGGTGTGGGCCCAGAGCGTAGAGATATATTGGACATATGTGTTAAGGTATTCAACATCCTGCTGAAAATTGCATCTCAAAAGAGGGTAATATCAACTTAATGACTATTCGGAGCATAGCAGCATTATCATTGTTCTCAGGAGTAGATTTTCATTGTGAGGTTGATCACACTGAAATTGCAGCTATTTTATTGTAGTAGGTATTTAGCAAGTATTAGTGTATCCATGAGCTGATTTGCATGCATTTTGCATCTTCATCAAACAGTATCTAGCATGGCATTTGTTCTTATGCAGCAATCAGTGATCAAAATGAACCTATTTGACGCATAAGGGTAGTAGACCTAAAAGAGACTAGTAATACACTGAAACCTTGCTATAGCGGACACTGATGGGACCAGACGCTTTGTGCGTTATGGTGTGGTGTCTGCCCCAGAGGGGTAGGGTGTCCAGGTGTCCTGTCATCTAGGAATGTCCGTAAACCATTGTCATAGACATTTCCTCGGTACATCAGTTTAATTTATGAACTAGCGCATGGTCAAATCCCCTTCGGATTATGTCTCAACTTTGGGAGGATAAAAAGTGTCCGTTGTCCTGAACAGCGGGGTGTCCACCCCAGAGGAGTTATATAAGTAGTAAAAATGATTTGTTGGCCCAAAACCTGTCCACTGGACAGGGGTGTCCGCAGGGCTGGGTTTCACTGTAGTCTAGTCTGAGCATTAGAAACTGGTGAGTGAGGAAGCAGGTAAAATAGCAGAACAGCTGCAGGTGGTTAAAGAAAAGTTGGATGTAGGGAAAAGAAAAAAGAAAAGGTGAATAAAAAACACTGAAAACAGAGAGGAAAATGCCTACTAAGACATGACCATATTTCCTCCTAATCACAGAATCATGACTCGGCTCCATCTGCCACTCAATCATAACTGGCCAATCACAGACGTTCTCGTGATGGATTGATTTTGTTTGTTACTCCCATCTGTGCTCGCCACACAATTAAGAATGTAATCAATGCTCAGATGTCAAGGAGAAGAGGAACCAGTGGCTTGGATTTCATTGTGTTCCCAGGATGTGGAGGGTAGTCCTGCTTGTAGCAGCGTTAATTTAATTTTTGCCTCATTATTGGCCAAGGCTGGAAGTCATGGGAGAAAGACTTTTCTTATATCGACTGTATATGATTGCAGTGTAGCAGTAACTAATGTAATTGTATGTAATCATAATATCTGATTTGTCACAGACATTTGCTTGTGCAGACACATGTAACTCTTCATGAAGTGTTTGTTAGTTTCACGCTGCTTTAGAAAAAATCAGTTGCAAATAATATTCACCTTGAATTGTTGTGCACCTTTTGCAACCTTTTGTTTTTTTGAGTTTGAGTTTTTTGAATTTGTTAAACTGCATCACACCTGCGTCCCTATCTATTGAACAGGTTGAGATTATGCAGCTGTTTGCTGTCATTGCTCTCTTTTTTGCTTTCTCAAAAAAACCTGCCATGGATGTTGAGCATAAGGTTTAAACTCAATGTATAAATTTGTTGAGCTGCAAAATAACTAAAGTTGACCGGTCAACCTATCAGTCACTTTAATAAGCTGAACACACCCTATGTGTTGTTTCTGATTCAAATATTTAAACTTCGGGTTAGCAAACAAATGTGAGTCAGAAATTGAGGGAATGGCAGCTCCCCTGTCTACATTTCAGTTGATTCAAGCTGATTTATTTCTTCCTGCTTTGGCAATACTACTGACAGTTTTACATGGTCTTTTTTGACAAAGTTTCCTTGTAGTCATATTTGGTCAACACAAAATTTTAATCATTGTTACCATACTGCCTGAACCAGACTAAAGTCTGAGCTCAGCTACCTGCCATGTTTCTCATTGTGTCCCTTACCACCTTGAAACTCAAATGCTAGTGCATTGTCTCTACCTAGCCACACAGTGTCAATTCATTAAAGCTGCTATCCTTAATTTGCACAACAAATTAGCTTAACATATTTTTTTCATGCCCATTAAAAACGTTTAAACACAGCATGGAGAAAAATATGTTGTGAAGATTTTAAAAAAAAAACAAAAAAAAAAAAATTAAGTGGTTCTCCCGTATTTGTCTAAAAACATCAACCAATCAAATGGTTCGGTTCGAAAGGAATGATTGGACAGTCTCTCCAGCCATACGGACTTCCGCATTTATTTGGCTTCTATTCTCCTAAAAAACTGAGACATATTACGGCAGCACACCACTGCTGGGAGTGTTCGCCACTCTACCATGTCACAGCAGGAGAAACAGCTGCCGGCTGGTTCCGCGTCAGGTTCAGGACAAAGTAACAATTAATGTCAGTTGTTTGTTGTTATATTGTTTTCATTTACCGGTGATTCCACCGTGTTACGGTACTTGAATGAACTGCGGACCAGTGTCTTGCACTCGGTCGTCTTCTGGGGCTACGCGTGTTTCCAAACGTGGGGGGGCGTGGCTTAGGAATTCTACCCGACGGGAAGGGCTGAGAGTTCTGTGACGTTGTTGACAGTCTAAGCTAGGCAATTTGAAATCAGGGATATCAGCTTTAATTCTGTGTTTTTCCCATTGCAATTTTCTCCACAGTATCTTTGCCTTGCAGGAAAAAATGCCCAGAGTTTGAAATTTATTTGGGACTTTTCTGCATGGAATTTGCTTATTCTTCTCATGTATGAGTGGGTTTTTGCCTGAAGAGCCTGGTTTCCTCCCACAGAACAAAAACATACATGTTAGGTTAATTGGTGACTGTAAAGTGACCCTGGGTATGACCCCACCTCTCACCTAGTAACTGCTGAAGATAAGCAACAGCCCCCTGCAGCCTTGCACAGAAACAAGTGGGTTTAGAAATGGTGGTGATGGTGTGATGGTTTTTCCACATACAAAATTGGGAATTTCTTGTTCAAAAGAAAACATACTGTATTTGGCTTGTTTAAAAGATGAAAATTATTTAATTCAGCATTTTAGTTTCTTTAAAAACTTAGCTCTGTCCCATTATAAAAGAATGTGTTCACTTCAATTATCAGGTGATTCTCAGATCTGACTATTATTTCAAAAAGGGGCAAAAGAAACATTAAGTTTACTAGTATTCAGACAACACAACACAGTGGTTAGAATGACAGAGCACAGACCAACTATCTTTTTGGTTTTAAAATCAGTACAATTTTTTTTTCTATTGCTAATTTTCCATCCATCCATTTTCTGCACCTGTTTTTCTTGTTTAGGGTGGGTTCAGTGGGTGAGAGGCAGTGTACACTTTGGACATATCACCTGTCCATCACAGATATTTGACTAAAAGCAATTTTGACTCAACAATTAACTTAACCTTCTATAATTTTGGACTGTAGGGGGAAACTGGAGAAATTCAACTAAATGCTTGCTGTCTTGAGCGACAGCTCCCGATCAAGATTTACATGATTCAAATAATACTCTTATTAGCTTGCTTTAGCTCAGTGTTAAACCAGGTAGCTGATGGTGAGTGGAGCAGTGGTATGTTTATAGCTTTTTTCAGTAGTGGTTAGAGCGGTCGTCCTCCAATCAGAAGGTTGGTGGATCGATCCAGGCTTCCACCGCCACATATCGAAGTGTCCTTGGGCAAGACACTGAACCCCATGTTGCCCCCCGATTTGCATATCGGGTTGTATGAGTGTTTGCCGCTCCCCCCGATCTACATATCGTGTTGTATGAATGTAAAACTTATAGTGTGAAAGCACTTTGAGTGGTCTGAATTACTAGGAAGGCGCTATACAAATACAGGACATTTACCATTACTGAAGTTCTGGAATATTTGCGGAAAATTCCATCCAGAGTTGTCTTTTTAAATATACCACTTTTTTGCGGAACCTTTCCTTTTGGCTGCTTTCACACAACAAGAAATGTTCTGGAGGATCCTGCTGTCAGTGGGGGGGGGGGGTTGCATCTGGATATGACATAGACTTAGTGCAGTCGGCGTATATGTCATTACCCCAAACAAAGGGAACTGCAGCCAGGTGTACTTGGAAATACTCGTCTATGTGATGTGGACAATTCTGCGAACACGGATACGCTTAAGAGTGTTTTAAGCCCGTGTTTTGGTCGGGGGGAAATCACATTCTTATACACTGCTGTTCACATGAGATACTTCATCAGTGTGTGCGTTCACAGCCTTACCCCCATTTCCCCACCACCTCACACACCTCCAGCTTTTGTCTGAACGCAAACACTGTACTGTAAAAAGTCAGCTCTTCTTACTAGGTCTTCAGCCGCAAAAATTTCGGTAAAGTTTATCCGAACAGATTCTGGAAGGCTGTTTTCAGATTCAAAAGTGAAATGGATGAAGTCTGGAAAATTACCATTTTTATGGCCTGTCTGAAAGGGGCTTATGTGTCAGCAATGCAGCTGTCCAAAGTTGTGGTACAACTACAGTAGAGCAGTAGTTGTACCACATTGGTATAAATACCAAACAATATCTAATTAAATATGGCGTTTTAGCATAAATTAACAACGGTGTCATTTTTAGATAATCCTAGAGTGCATTTTCCACTTTTTTTTCTTTTCTTTTCTAAAATTGCATAACTGCCTTTTGCCTGCCTGAGCGGTTTGAGGCAGGGATATGAGGAGGTGTGAGGTGTGTTTGAGTGATTTGGTATGCAGCAGCAGAAGCATTTCTGTTTCATTGCAGGAGCCTTAGCCTTATCTCCTTAATGGATTATGAGCAGGGGAACAAAAACAGAAGGTGGCAGAATGAGAATGATTGGTCTTTGTGCAAAGGGCCGGCAGGAAACGGACTGCTGCCAGATAAAGCTCTCTGCCTGTTTGTTTCTTCTACCTTGGAATCACACAGTTTATTATTAAAAGGAGGACAAAAGGAGTAGCTTGTAGTAAAGTGACTTTTACGTCTCTGTAGTTTGCATTCTGATTCGGTCTATTATTGGTGTAAAATAGATGTTTGTGTATTTGTCAGTGAATGCTTGTAGCCTTTTGTTGATATCTTACATATGCAGTCTGCTCTATTTTATTATCAGCATTTTAAACGCAAGGAAAATATATTTCAGCTTTTAAAATGAAAACAAACATTGACCAGGAGTTTTCTAAACTGTGTTTTAGAAAACAGGCCATTTTCTTTTCTCTTTGCGCAGAGAAAGCATGCAGGTAGAACATTTATTTTTGTGTCTCTTTTGATCCCCCCCCCCCTTTTTTATTCAGAAGCACATTTCTACAGTTGATCCGAAATTGTTTCTGACATTTATCTGTTTGCTGTAAGTGCCAAGACATTTATGTTTGAGCTTGTATTGATCAGTAAAAGACATGTTGACTTGAAAAGATTGAACTTTTTCAGCTCTTTGTCTTCTAGGCGCAGAATGCTGTTTATATGTTGTGCTACCTGGGATTAATTCAATGCCAATACACTCAGCTTTAGGCTATCGTGGTTTTGTTTTTTCTTGGGAATGTCTTTCTTCTCAGAATTCTGTCCATAAAACCGTTGCTGGTTGTGTCTAGTTTATGAACCCTGCCAGCTGAGTTGTTGTGTTAGATATTTCAGAGCAATGTTTCTCCTGCCAGGTATGAAATTCAGTTTTCCAGTAAAAGTCAGTGCTGTACATGTCATTATTGTAAATGGTTGTGTTTTAAACTGTGCGAAGGATTCAATGCTTTTTATTCTTACGGTCTGTATTGAATAAAGTTAGAAGTGCATGGATGTCCTTGGATGACTTGGATGGATCTCATTTTATATGTAAATTGTTGTTTTTGTTTGTTTTGTTTTCAAGGGTGTTGATCAACTGCAGGGGTGGATCATTGGTATCTCCATTTCCAATCTATTGATCTGCATGTTTAGTTATAACTGTGCAATGTCCTTCAGTTGGCTAGATAACTGCTTAAGCCACTGTTGTAATGGTTCATGCTCATGTTTTTGCTCCGATACAGTTTTATCCTGTTGCGTGCTTTCCAGTTGTCTCCTCTTAGCAGAGCTCAGATTGCTGTTTTAAAGTTTGAGTATTGCTAGAAAAATGGAATTCAGTTCAAGTTGTCTCTGCCAAACAGTTCTCTGTGTTCCATAAGTACTCCAGAAGAAAAAAAAGCATTTGTGTGAGCAATAGCCTTCGGGGGTTGCGCCAAATGAAAATGCTTTTTTTTCTAAACCCCCCACAACTCACTCAAGAAGTGTTTGCTTGTTTTCTGTTACAATTTGCTCTATCTCTCAATCTTTCCACTCTTTCTTCTTCTTCTTCTTTTTTTTACCTTTGGTTTGAACTCTGACATCCAAGTCTGCCCCAGGATGTCTGTCACAAACTGCAGTCCAACGTTGTGACAATGCTTTTTTTCTTCCCGTGCCTTTTATGACCTTCTTTTCTTCCTCTTTGTGTTCTTTTTTTCTGTTTTTTCCCTTTTCAAGGTCTGGCGCACCTGACGTTAAACGACCAAGGTATGGGTTCATTCCTGTTTATTTTAGTTCTCTTTCTTTTTCCTTTTTTTAGAGGAATTGACTCAGCTTCTATGGTCCAACCAGCTTGAACCTACCGCTCTCTGTCACAAATTCCCCCTCTGCTTCTCACCTTTCCTCTGTGATGTATCCTTTCATTTTCTCCCAAATCCCCTCTTACGATTGAATCCTTTTCATCTTCCTCCCTTTGCGATCCTCTCCTTCGTCGCTCTTTAAATCTCCTTCATTTTTTTCGTTGTGCCTCCTCCATTTCTTCCCTCTCCCTGCTGCCATTTTTATGTGGTTTTCTGTGACCTCTGCCAATGTGTGTTCCACCCTTTGTCCTGTCCTCTGGCTCACGTCCTGGACTTCACCTCTGACCACCTTCGACCCCATCGACCTGACCTCGGGGCTGAAGGTAACACTTTTTCTGCTATCCCTTCTGCTTGGATATAAGCAATAACAAAGACATAAAATAAATTTTAATTGAATAAACCCCAGATTCTATTGGAAATGTATTTGATGGTCAATGTTATAACAGCAAAATGTGTTTAGGCTCCCATTCACTAACACTTCAAGGTGAAAGTGTTGTCGAATGTGCAGAGTTTCTTGTCACCACTCTGCTGACATTCCCATTGTTTGGCAATCAGATTTATTTTTTATAGGGCAAACGCTCAAAGACTGGTAAACATTCAGTTCTATTTGCTCTACTGTTTGATGAGAAAATGTGTCTGCAAATATTTTGACATGAACTGTCGATTGCATTGATGCTTTTTTTTTTTTGTATGTCAACACAGCACACATGCATGCGATAAAGAAGCTGTTTATGGTCTGCTACACCACACTTCACACTTCTCTTCTGTCCTCTTATTCTCAACAAAATAAAGGTTATCTTCTGTTTATAAAATGTTGTTTATGCAATTTTCATAGGAGCAAAGTGAACATGTGTAGTTTATGTTCGGACTTGAACCAGAATTAGAAATCAACCATCTCGCCTTTCGTCAATGCCATTGTCACACAAAGGCTGGTCGAAACACTTCTTCATTATTAAAGACTTATTTTATCTGAAACAATTTACACTTCAAGTAAAATGATAATTCCTGTCAAATGTTATTTCATCTTTTGATTTTAGTAAGCGTTTCAAAAATCAAAGGTTTGACAAATTTTACATTTTCCAGAACGCCCCTGTTTTTGAAAAGAATGTCTAGAAGCAATTTTGTTGAATCCAAGAAAGTTAAAAAAAAAAGTAATAATGGACACAACAATGTCTTTTCTCAAATAATGTTCTTATATCTAAGCATATCCCTGAGCTGCACGGTGCCCTAGGGCAAAAAAGGATTGTGCCTCCCCCCTGCTATCCGGAACAAACACAACATAACTCATTAACTCATTAACTGGATTAAGTTGCAATAAATATTAATTTAAACTAAAATTAATAGTACATGCTATAAATGGAACAATGCAAGAAAAAAACATGCTCAAAACAATATTAACAACAAATAATTACAAAAAGGAACAACATATGAAAGGCCTTTACTTTATGTCAATAATAATAATTGGGATTTGGCGCCCCCTCAGGCAGAGGGCGCCCTAGGCAATGGCTTTAGTGGCCTATGCTCAGGACTGGCCCTGTATCTACGAAAAACCTGAAATAAGATGACGGTATGATGGATGATTTTTGGCATAGAAGAGACAGTCTTGCTACAAAAGCACTTACAAAGGCCATGCCATTAAAAACGTTTTTTTTTCTGAGGTTTCCAGAGAAGAGCGTGTAAACAAAACTAGACTGACTTTGCACCATCCAACCCCACACTACACCTACACCATCCAACCCAGGTGTGAAAGAGACATAATTCTCTTCTGTTGAGGGTTTTCTCGTGGCCGGTCATGATTAGCATTTCTGTGCAGTCCTTCAGTCCAGCCTTCTCCACCCACTGGTAAGATTTGTGAATATCAGTTACATTGGACTATATACCATGGAGGTCCTTATCCTTTTATGATATTTCCTCCTGCTCCTCCACATTGGGTTTTACCTGTCTTGGACACTTGGCAGTTTGTCACTGGGCATTTCTAGGATGCTTGTTGTTTCATCTTTTGCATTCCACAGCCTCCTTCCTTTTGCCAAGTGTACAGTCTCACATTGCCAGATATGTGGTATTGTAAGGAGCTGTCTTGTCTTGATATCAGTGAATTTTATCTCCACTTTTGGCCAGGGTAAGATACCAGTGACTGTATCTGATAATTGGTAGGGTATATGTGTCTCAAGCAGTCAATAATCCATGTGTGTGACACTGAGTCTTAGACAACAAAGGCTACCATCAGTAACACACTACGCCGCCAGGGACTCAAATCCTGCAGTGCCAGACGTGTCCCCCTGCTGAAGCCAGGACACGTCCAGGCCCGTCTGCGGTTTGCTAGAGAGCATTTGGATGATCCAGAAGAGGATTGGGAGAACATCATATGGTCAGATGAAACCAAAATAGAACTTTTTGGTAGAAACTCAACTTGTCGTGTTTGGAGGGGAAAGAATGCTGAGTTGGATCCAAAGAACACCATACCTACTGTAAAGCATGGGGGTGGAAACATCATGCTTTGGGGCTGTTTTTCTGCAAGGGGACCAGGACGACTGATCCGTGTAAAGGAAAGAATGAATGGGGCCATGTATCGTAAGATTTTGAGTGAAAACCTCCTTCCATCAGCAAGGGCATTGAAAATGAGACGTGGCTGGGTCTTTCAGCATGACAATGATCCCAAACACACCGCCCGGGCAACGAAGGAGTGGCTTCGTAAGAAGCATTTCAAGGTCCTGGAGTGGCCTAGCCAGTCTCCAGATCTCAACCCCATAGAAAATCTCTGGAGGGAGTTGAAAGTCCGTGTTGCCCAGCGTCAGCCCCAAAACATCACTGCTCTAGAGGAGATCTGCATGGAGGAATGGGCCAAAATACCAGCAACAGTGTGTGAAAACCTTATGAAGTCTTACAGAAAACGTTTGACCTCTGTCATTGCCAACAAAGGCTATATAACAAAGTATTGAGATTAACTTTTGTTATTGACCAAATACTTATTTTCCACCATAATTTGCAAATAAATTCTTTAAAAATCAGACAATGTGATTTTCTGGATTTTTTTTCCTCATTTTGTCTCTCATAGTTGAGGTATACCTATGATGAAAATTACAGGCCTCTCTGATCTTTTTATGTGGGAGAACTTACACAATTGGTGGCTGACTAAATACTTTTTTGCCCCACTGTAGGTATGCATAAAGAATACCCAAAATATAAAAGGCACAAACAGCAGCTATACTGAGTATATGGTCACATGGAAGGCTTAGGTATAATGTTTAAACATGAAGTTTAAATATTTACAGTTTAAGAAAATGTGCAATATAGACTTATAAAGTCTTACTCTTTAGAATTAAAAACAACTCATTTCCTAAAACAAGGTATTCCAGTATACAACAGGTGTTTTGTTTTAAAATTACTAATATTTTCTTTTGCATAAAACACATTTCTCACAGTTTTTCAAGATACTGAATCTCTCAATCATGCAAAATTATCTAGGATAAAGTGGGACGAAACGAGCCCACGAGTCAGTCTTTGACTTCATCTCTGAATCTGTACTGCTTGAAATATTTCCCTACTTGTCTCTTGTCCTTTAGCCAGTTGAATCTATTTTGAGCCTCAGGTTACTTAGAACTCACCCCAGAGGACAATTTATGTTAAATAGCTAAGTATCCATAGAACAGTACCACTTAACATTCATTGAGTGAGATATCTACCTGACCATTATTTATTTATGTGATTCAGGACATAACCACATAAGCTTGTTGGGCATTCAACACAATGAGCATATGCACAATATTTCAAAAATATCAATACATTTCTTGATTTAGTTCCAAAAAACATGTATCCCAATTTGCTGCTGTTTTATTCTGTTTGTCTATGATGCACCATTAACTGAGTTGTCTACCAAAGCCACATGTAAGAAGAGCGCATATAGACATAATAGAATATAGCAGAAGAACAGAGGAGTAGACATATTAGTTTTTATTATTCTCAGTTTCAGTGTAGCAATGATCTAAATCCAACATTAGATAGAGTTAGATTCTCCATGTGAGTGACAAAGCATGGAATTTTTTTATTCATCGACCAATAAATAGAATCTTAGCTTGTGTTTTCACTCTAACAGCAACATATGAATTATTTTGTGAAAGAGAGAAGAATGAAAGTTATTTTAACACACAAGTTGCATAAAAATGATTCAGTGAATTGGTACGGGCTTTATAGGCATTTATTTAAAAAAAATAAAATAATTACTGTTGTTGAGGCAATGTTTTTAAATGTATATCTCATTACATTAAAGAAATATTTAAACTACAGCAAAAATCTCAAACACATACTTGTGTCAGAATAATAACTCATGCTCATTTAAAGAGGCCATTTCATACAAATTTCAGGATTTGTGGTTGTTTCTTAAGTATGGAATATTTTATATAAGATTTTATAAGTATGAAACATTTTATATCTAAAAATGTCAGGAAACACTTGTTAACAGACCTTTCAATCTGTCTGCATTAAAATTCGGCCATCAGGCTGCTTCGGCTGCTTCAGCAGCAGCTCGTTCATATTCATTATTCAAATTTGCTGGACTCTGATTGGCTAACAAACTAGCCTATGAGAGCAAGGTATACTGTTTCCTGCCCCACTGTGCATGACAACATCAGATGTCATGTCTTCCTGTTTGCTACGTCTAATGCTAACAGCTTTTAGCCAGCAGCATGCTAGGTGTGGTTTCAACTGCGGGAGCTGCCGAATACTAACGAACAAAGGAGTCATGACGAAACAGATACAGGCCGTTCGGACTCGGGAGAACTCGGGTGTAATCGCCGCCTGTGAAGTTTGAGAGATTAAAACTGAAAGAGAAGTTGTTGACCTGTTAGCTTTATCCAGAAAAATAATATAACAAAGAGCAGCTGCAAAGATTTTGCAGACTGGCGAATTGATGATCTTACTGATAATTTTACAGCTTCAATGCGCATGTCATTGGATCAAGTTGCTCCTCTGAAAATGAAGGTAATCAGCCAGAGGAGGCGTGCTCCTTGGTTTAATTTAGAGCTGCGTATGCTAAAAAGAACTTCAAGAAAGTTAGAAAGGAAATGGCGTTCCACTAAGCTAGAAGAAGTTTATTTATCTTGGAGAGATAGTCTGCTCAAATACAAAAGAGCCCTTCGTAGGGTTAGAACTGAGTATTACTCGTCCCTCATAGAGGAGAACAAGAACAATCCCAGGTTTCTGTTTAGTACTGTAGCCAGATTAATAAAAAACCCAACTTCTGTTGAACCATGTAGAATAGACTTAAAACTTTCCTTTTTACACAACCCTTTAGTCAGGGTTAGCTTGGGTTCTCCTGAGCTTTCCCTTTAGTTATGCTGCTATAGGTTTAGACAGCCGGAGGACATACTGACCACATTTCTTCACTCTGCTGTCTTTCTTTACTCTGGCTGCCTCTGAGGAGGGTGTATCTCACATAAACAAACAATGAAATATTCCCACTAGAGCCATCAAATTGTTATTGCTTTGATTGTTACTGCTGCCATTAACTGTTTCTCTGTTTATCTTTCTATAGACATGACGACTGGCCAAAATACATCTGTGTTTGTCTGTGTCTCTTTCCTGTCAGCTCAGACCCCAGTCGGCTAAGGCAGAAGGCCGCCCATCCTGAGCCGGGTTCTGCTAGAGGTTTCTTCCTGTTAAAAGGGAGTCGTTCCTTTCCACTGTCGCCAATTGTGCTTGCTCAGGATGGGGGATTGTGCTGAAATAACAATTCAGCCCAATCGGCTGGTTCCTTAGATAGAAAATGTTTTATTATTAATTGGTTGATTTTTCTGTGAAGTGCCTTGAAATGACTTTGTCATGAACTGGCGCTTTATAAATAAATAAACTTGAAACTTGAAACTTTTCACACCCACTATGAAGGTAAGAACACCTGTGGAGCTAAAATATTCAACAGAAAAATCAGAAAAACCGTTTTTAATGGAAGGGCCTCTTTAAAGACATGGTATTTTATTAATATGTGACAGTGTTTTGTAAATCCAGAGGGAAAACAAGTAAACCAATATTTGATATTAAGACTTTGCATTATGACTATTTGAGAAAGGCACCAGCTTTCCGCAATCTGAACAGGAACAAGTAGGTTTAGGTAATGACTGACTGACTTTGCGTTTTTTCTGACACAATGAAATTAGAATAATTTCAACTGTTCTGCCATCAGCTTTCCTTAACGCTACTTTTGTAAACAAAAATTTTGGTCAGTGATATAAATCATACTGTAGGCTGGTGCCTCAGCCAAATAAGCAGACTGACAAAATCAATGTCAGTGTCTTCTTAAACCCAAGGCTGTCCTTCACACCTTTAAGAAGGACAAACCTCAGGCTTCAGTCCCTATCTCCCCGAAGCCTGATCCCTATCTGCCCGTCTGTAAAAATGTTTCCTCTCTCACACTCTGGGCTGCATCCCAAGAAAGTAATGTCAGTTTTAACTATTAAATTCTGGTCAGTGATTTTACAGGAATGCAGTCATATCTCAAATCAAATCAAATATTATTTATAAGCACATTTCATAGTCATATTAACCAACTGTGCTTTTCAACTGGAAAAAATGCAACATGAAGTAAAATACAGTTATAAATTAAATAGAATGTGCATGTGAATATGCACTGTATGCACAAATACATGCATGCACATACACATAAACATGTACACTCACCGGCCACTTTATTAGGTACACCTGTCCAACTGCTCGTTAACACTTAATTTCTAATCAGCCAATCATATGGCGGCAACTCAGTTCATTTAGGCATGTACACATGGTCAAGACAATCTCCTGCAGTTCAAACCGAGCATCAGTATGGGGAAGAAAGGTGATTTGAGTGACTTTGAACGTGGCATGGTTGTTGGTGCCAGAATGGCTGGTCTGAGTATTTCAGAAACTGCTGATCTACTGGGATTTTCACGCACAACCATCTCTAGGGTTTACAGAGAATGGTCCCAAAAAGAAAAAATATCCAGTGAGCGGCAGTTCTGTGGGCGGAAATGCCTTGTTGATGCCAGAGGTCAGAGGAGAATGGCCAGACTGGTTCGAGCTGATAAAAAGGCAACAGTGACTCAAATAACCACTCGTTACAACCGAGGTAGGCAGAAGAGCATCTCTGAACCCACAGTACATCGAACTTTGAGGCAGATGGGCTACAGCAGCAGAAGACCACGCCGGGTGCCACTCCTTTCAGCTAAGAACAGGAAACTGAGGCTACAATTTGCACAAGCTCATCGAAATTGGACAATAGAAGATTGGAAAAACGTTGCCTGGTCTGATGAGTCTCGATTTCTGCTGCGACATTCGGATGATAGGGTCAGAATTTGGCGTCAACAACATGAAAGCATGGATCCATCCTGCCTTGTATCAACGGTTCAGGCTGGTGGTGGTGGTGTAATGGTGTGGGGAATATTTTCTTGGCACTCTTTGGGCCCCTTGGTACCAATTGAGCATCGTTACAACGCCACAGCCTACCTGAGTATTGTTGCTGACCATGTCCATCCCTTGATGACCACAATGTACCCAACTTCTGATGGCTACTTTCAGCAGGATAATGCGCCATGTCATAAAGCTGGAATCATCTCGGACGGTTTCTTGAACATGACAATGAGTTCACTGTACTCAAATGGCCTCCACAGTCACCAGATCTCAATCCAATAGAGCATCTTTGGGATGTGGTGGAACGGGAGATTCGCATCATGGATGTGCAGCCGACAAATCTGCGCCAACTGTGTGATGCCATCATGTCAATATGGACCAAACTCTCTGAGGAATGCTTCCAGCACCTTGTTGAATCTATGCCACGAAGAATTGAGGCAGTTCTGAAGGCAAAAGGGGGTCCAACCCGTTACTAGCATGGTGTACCTAATAAAGTGGCCGGTGAGTGTACATGCACATCTGTCTTTATACATACATACATACAATACACATGTGGCACATGTGTTGGCGCAGTTAGCACTGTTACCTTACAGTGAGAAAATATGACGTTCAAAGCCATACGAGGACCTTGCTGCATAGAGTTTACCCATGTGGACAAAATTGTTGATATTGTTTGTTAATGAATGATAAACTCACAATGGTAACAGAAATAACTAATCTGACAAAAGCAATAATATATTTTAAAAAAATCTACAAATGTTAACCAATTAAAGTCAGACATTGCTTTTCAACTGGAAATATTTAAAAAATAAACTCATAGAACAGGCCTGTGTAACCTTAATGTTACTCTCAAAATATGGCTTCATACAAATATAATGCTGGAAAAATTGTCAGAAGATCTAAATTCGGCTCTGCTCCCAGAGAAAAGAAGGCGACTGAACAATAAGCTTAAATGTGGTTTTGAGGTACCTTGTATTGTGCAAGCAAAATAATCAACAAGAAATGAATGGCCATTCAATAAATGTTTACAAATTTACACAGTGAAGAAATAATTCATTTGATTCAGAGCAAGTACTTCGGTTTCTCCTTAATTAAGATGCACAGTCCCTATAGGGTGAGAACCCCACAGGCCCAATACAGTCCAGAGGACTACAGTCCAAAAGCAGCTGGGCTATCATGCGTTCGAGTGAATGTATGGTCCATCATCCACAAGGAAAATAACCGGAGAAGAAAAACGGCTACTACAGGAGCCTCCTACCAGCCCAACCAGCGGAGGAGGTCCTGGAGTTCAGTTCAGTTCCAGGTAAAACTCTTCAGTCTAGATAAGCCTTGGCAGTTCTCGGACTTCTAGATCACCATCAAACCCTGTCCGACATGAAGACAGAACTCAATTATCTGGTGCACACAATAGTCAACCATATTAACTATCAATGCTAAACATTATTGGTATTAATAGCAGCAACAAAATTCATATTGTACAATAAATACTTCACTATATAAATTCTAGTTGAATATGTATAATAAATCAGCATATTAAAATATTGAAGGAAAATCATTTCATCCTAAGACTGACAAAACACCTATAAGATGTATACCAGCCACAGTGACTGACTGGGGCTTAAAACAGAGCCTAGGAGATAGAACAATAATTAACCATCAAAAGATGGCTTTAAAAAATCACAGATTATAAATAACAATCATGACAACAATAAATAATTGTTCCCATTAATTATATTGTTTGTTGTGTTTTATATATCAAGAAAATGGTCAGAAGACCCAAGCTAACCGTCCATATAAAACCCCAATGGAGCGGTTAGGCTAAGCTACAAACAAACTAAATGAAAGGAGTAGCCCGACTTACCGATCCCGTTCTGTAACCCCGCACAGCACTCCCTTCGACCGCTCAATGGCTCGATAGTCGGCTCCTATAGTTTGACATTATGATTGCTCCTTTAGTTTGAGAGTTTGATACCGAACTAAATGGAAAATAGTCTCTTACCTGCAGCAAACGCTCAACCCCATGTGTAGTCCCTTCTCTTTCCGGTAAGCAACCGCTCCAGCTGTTACTGATTAAATCAGCTGGCTGGCGCATGTCACGTGACCGTGTGACGCAATACGCTACACGTAACCAAGACACCGAAACGAATGAAAATAATAAGATTGTTTCAGGGTTAACAGGGATTTTTAACAGGGTTTATCACCTGGGTTACACCTGGATAAAAGTGATAGTGCCCCTAAAACTGTCCAGCACATTGCTGTCTAGAATCGCTTGATAATCTCGAGATTTCATTGTACTGTGCACAGATTCAGCGTGGGGTTTCTCTGGCATCTATGGCCTCCTCCCACAGACCAATAATATGAATTATAGCTTAATTGGTGACACTAAAATTGTCTTTAGGTGTGTATGTAAACAGTTATTCATCTCTATGTGGCCCTGTGATGGATTGGCGACCTGCCCAGTTATAACTCTGCCTCTTGCCCAAGAGTGCTGGAGATAGACAGCAGCACCCTGCAGCCCTGATTAGGAACAAGTGGGGACTGACAATGCGCATATGACACAGGTAATCATGATAATAATATTTTAAATACAATAACATGCATAATCAAACAAAGAAACACAAACATACACATACCCAAACATAAATTCTAAACTGTATTATTACCTTAATTAAGATACTAAAAATTTAAAAAGAAATAGAGCATATGTGTCAGGTGTCAGATCGTTCCACGTTGTTTGTGGGCTCTCCCAGCTGGACCTTCCTCGTGCCCGGGTTCCCACACCGTGGTCCCCCCTGGGTCCAGCCTCTGTTCCTGGCAGCTCCCAGGCTGCTTTCGTTCCCGTTCTGGTTCGTTTGGGGAGGTGTGAACGGGCAACCGGACTCTGATTCGAACAAAACAATCGAACTTGAGTCAGCCTAAAAACGTGGGTCTCGGTTCGATTGAATCGAACTCTGGAGCGGTTCGATTGCATGTCTGAACACAACCTAACCGAGACCGCACTAAAAGCAGGAAACGGACTACATTGTGCATTGTCTCAGCCGCCTTGTGTAATCCTCTGTCTCGTTATCTGCTCATCCTGAGCCCACTGCTGCAGAATATTGATCTGGCACACTCTCCAAACACCAAAGATCAATCCCAAAACCACCAGAATCTGCTGCTACTCTAAGTTTTCCAAGTTTGTTTATGTTTCACTCTCCTGCGGCAGCACCAGGAAGTGCAGTAACAACAATAAAAAAAGTAGTGCAGAAACTCTACAGCGCCACCACAGGTGGGGGTGTAACATGCGTCAAAGGTTATTTAGTTTGTTTCATAGAGTGCAGTGTGAATCCAAACTGCACCAACTACAAACAGCAACAAAGTTGCAACTTTGGTCCCCAATCGAACCAAGTCCACCAGACTATCAGGTGTGAATACAGCCTAAATCACCCTGGTCTGCAGAGTTGAGTGATCTGAGTGGTACATAAAGGTTAACATGCCTCTTTTATAATGTAGTGCCAGGCTGTCCAAAGCTTTGTATACAAGTAATAAAATGTTAAAATTTATTCTGCTTTCAACTGGTAACCAGTGAAGAGAACTAAGTGTTCTGATTTCGTTGTACCCCTGAGAGCTGCAGCATTTTGAATCAGCTGCAGTCTGTGAACAGGATATTTTGGGAGGCCTGTAAAAAAGAGCAATGCAGTAATCCAGTCTATCTGTTTTGACTGCATATATCAGTTTCTCTAATTCTACTTTTTATAAAAAATGTAACTTTTGCAACATGTCTCAAATGATTCAAGATCATTTGGTTTTATGCTTGATATGATATGTTATATAAAAAAACTCAATGTTTACAAAGCTCTGTGGGCAAAATGTTTATTTAAAAAATAACTAGACAAAAGATGTCATCTTTAGAATAACACTTGGATTACCTTAAAATATAATTTTTGATTAAGTTTTGATCATATTAATCATCAACATGAATGTCATGGACATCTTAGGCTTAACATATGAGTGATCTAAGTAATTCCAAATCAATTTTAGGAATGAAGTGTGGTAATTCATAACTGCTTGCACTCAGTTAAACAAATATGTATGTTTTATATTAACTGCGCCTAACGTTGAGAAGTTATGACTTCATTGGTAATATATAGTAGAGTTATAGTCACACTGATACTGTGAACAGCCTCATGAAAAATTTCAGCTGTAAAATAAAATAAAGTTGTGTGCATGGGGTAATAATTATATAAGAAAACTCATGTTACAATAATATAAACAGCATACTGTGTAGCTGAGGTATGCCTTGAGCCTGTTTCCTTGGCTCAGCACTTTTGTAGATGTAGACATATTGCTCTAAATAGGAAGCTACCCCAAAGCTGTTTCGGCTTTGTTAAACTAATTAAACTACCCTAAATAAACTGTGGCTTACAATACAATACAAGAAAGCAGGCAACATTTTCTGGCCGCTGGTTTTGAAATTACAGCTGCATGGCCCAAATACTATTTAATTCCTTTGTGCAAAAATGTTCTCTGCTTCCACCACCGCCTCTTCTTTTGGAGAGGGCAGTAAGATGCAAACCGAGAATAAAATTAATCAGGTCCTGAGAGATTGTCTCTTGGCAGCTTTAACAAAGATCTCCTTGGTGATACTGGATACAAAATGAAGAGAAGGTCCACCCTGATCTGTATCTGACCTCAAATGTAATAGACTATGTCCAGGCCAAGATAGCCATGCCTGCCTGAGCTCACTGAGGGAAGGTTGTGTGTCTTCTTGCTCTGAGAAATTTAAAACAAACTGAAAACTGTTGTGCAATTACACTGAATTGGGAAACTTAAATGAATTGATTTTCTTAATGGACCTTTCACTTTCAAAATAAAAATAATAATTTATCCAAGTCTGGAAATCTGTTTCCATTTCTTAAAAACTTTACTATTTTCTTTCATATTGGTGCAAGTTAAAATAAAAATCTTTATCTTCCTGGACTGGCCAATTTATTTGTTGGACCTGCAACTGCTCATTTTTTTGGGATAGCTGACAGAACTTGTCAATCATGAGTTGTTTAAAATGTTCATTAACTAATCTATCCCTGCTTTTTATGGGCGTACCAGACCTTATGAGCCTCAGTCCATATTTTCCTCCAACTGCTCATGTCTGTCCACTTGTAAATGTCACCCTGATATCTCTACTTTAATGAAATTATAAATTATACACCAAAAATTAAAAGATATCTGTGAAACATTCAAGTTTCAACTAGTCAGATGTTTTTATCATACCTATAGAAGGTCACCATAACAATATATATCAAAAATATATATAATAAATATATTAAACAATGCAAACTAAACTTTAAACCTCCTTAGTAATCTTGTTTCTGTAAAACTGAAAATAAGTACCCAGCAATGACAACTGGTGCTTCTGGAATTCCAGCAATGTAAATAAGGGTTCAAATTCAATTTAAAGGTGCAATAGTAGAGTCAAGTTTATTTATTGAGCACTTTAACATACGGCAAGACAGCTGACCAAAATGTTGTACAGGAAATCAAGAAACAAAGCAAGATAGAAAATACAACAATGAACAAATACTTAAACAAAGAATACAACTAGGAAGAAGAATACAATAAAAGACAGGCTGTAAAGTCAGGAATAGGGGTGTTGATACAACCAATATGGACATCGATAACCAAAAGTTAATTTAAAATAATGGGCTTTCAGATGAGATGTATACAAATTCACGGCGGTGGATTGTCTCACAGAGAGAGGGAGATTGTTCCATAAAGTAGGACCAGCAAAGGATAAAGCCCATTCACCATGGGATTTATATTTCATACTTTAGATTTGTAATAGCAGATGGTCAGCAGACCTCAATGCTCAGGAGGGGTTGTAGTTATTTAGCAGTTCAGAGAGATACGAAGGAACCAGATTATAAAGAGATTTGTAAACAAAGAGTAGAGTTTTTAATTGAATGCAGCATGAAATATGTAAGAGTTTTAGAGTGAAATACTCACACAACAGTCTGATTGTTCAAATGATGTTGAAAGTAAGGTTACATTGTAACAGATTTCAATCTTAGCCAGCTGGGTGGTCACTAGTTTTTCCATTTTAAAAAACGTTGTTCCGGGACTGAATCATTGAATCATCACTATTCCATGTCCAGATTTCCTGTTTCCATAGCAAATCACATGAGCCTCAAGGTTGCCATGTCTTCAACACAAGCAGTTGTAATTCAGCAACAACCATCTGCAGAGTAGCAGCGCTGTGAACAGAATGGAACCAGTAAAAGAAGCAGAACCGAGGTAACTTGTAGTAAACCTAAGAAACCACGGTATCCTTACCAAACATTTAACAAATACAACAGAAATAAAATGAGGCTCAACACTGAAACTGGCAACCTGGCAGAAAAATCAGGAAGGGGATGGGGTGAGTCCCTGAGAGCGGACAGTATTGTTTTTCTACATGACTGCGATTTGATGTCTGCCTGCCAGCCAGCCGGCCAGGATTAATCCCTGGGAAATTAGATAATGTCCATGCACTGTCACTTGTCTTTTACAGCATTATTAGGATCATGAAAATATAAACTGTAATATTCTGCTTTTATATTTCAGTCTTTCAATTGACATACACCTGTCCTACGCCTGTCCTCTGACCCAAAGACAACACAATGACAATGGCATGTTATTACGAGTAATGTCACCTGCTTCTAAGAGGAAAAGTGGTAGCTTGTAAACAAGTTCACATGTACATGGGCTGCAATGTTGTATTATTGGATCCAGGGTCTGGGCAATGTTCAAGTCAGTTACATGGAGAGAACAGAACCTAAGACTTATATCAGAGCCACCCTTGAGGGGCATATGGAAATATATTAGCTTCAACTTGCGTGTTTAATTTTTGAGCATAGGCATCCAATAAAATCATGATTCCAACTCAGTAGGTCAATAGGTTTAGTTCACTAAAAGGTTCTTGTTGGAGAATTGGTTTTTGCAATTTTTGTTCACACCATATTGCACCATACCACTTCATAAAAGCACTTTTAAAACAACTGCAGGTCTAACCAAAATGCCACGCATAAGACAATAAAATGTAGATACAATCAAAGAACAAGTGAAAAATGTGACATATGGTCATATAAAACTATTCACTCTGATTATGAAAGCCAGGGTCTTTTGACAAGGAAATTTAAAAGTAGTTACTAGTGAAAGAGGCCTGTCTGGAGTGTAATGATAAGCAGGATACAGATCTCATGATCATAGGTGAGAGTTGAAACCATAACAGACCTGTAAATCAAGAGCTTTGCCTTTCCACTTAAAGCAGAACTAAGTAGGTTTTTTCACCTTCATCTGCGGCGGGGGAACGTTACGACAGTGAGCTTTCACAGGGGACCAGTAGGGGGAGAGCGAGAGCAAAACTTACTTAGTTCTGCTTTAACTCCTTCTTTACTATAACAGACCAAAGTAGTGCCGTCAAGATCAAGGACGGCACCTCGATCCAGCAGTCCATCACCTGCTCCATCCTGCCATCGCTCTTTAACAAGACCAAATATTTAAACTGTTTCACTTAAGGCAAATACTCACTACCAACCTGAAGGGAGATTTCCCCTTTTTACTAGTTAAAATGATGGCTTTAAATTTTGACACACTGACTTTCACCACAAACAGGATTAATGATAAGGAGCATTCATGATAAAGTCCAACCTGCACAGAGAACAAGTTCAACTAACTGCCCATAATGCAGACACAGCTCTTGCTTTGGTTGTACAAGGACCAAATAGTCTATAGAAGTGGGCCTTAGACCCCGTGCTCCAACAGCAACCCCTAAAAAAAAAAAGCTCCTTGAGGGACTTGGTCAGAAGCCTTCTTCAAGTTCACAAAAAACACATGTGGCCCAGAAAGGCTAAGAGGCAAATTCCCATGACCTTCTCAGCAACTCCATGAGGGTAAAGAACTGGTCCACTATTCCACGACCAGGGCAAAAGCCACACTGCTCTTCTCTTAATCTGTGGTTCGACAATCAGTCTGATCCTCTTTTTCAACCCCCTGGAGTAAACTTTCCCTAGGAAGCTGAGAATTGTGATCTCCCTATAAATGGTGCACAATCTATGTTCCCCCTTTTTGAAAATTTAGACCACCACTCCAGTCTGCCTCAGGTCTTGTCTTGATCTTCTATGCAACACTGAAGAGGTGTGTTATCCATGACAGCCTCACAACATCCAAAGCCTTCAGCATCTCGGGATGAATCTCTATTACCTTGCCACCTGGCAGCTTTTTAACTACTTCTGTGACCTCAGCCAGTGTGATGGACTCAAGTCCCCCCAAGTCCTTGTCCTCCACAGTGGAGGACATGGTGAGCAGGTTTAGGAGGTCCTCAAAGTGCTCCTTCCACCATCTAACAATATCCCCAGTCTGGGTCAGCAGTTCCCTACCCAAACCAAACACATCCTGTCATGGGCTGTGCTTTCCAATTCTGAGCCAATTAACATTTTGCCAGAACCTCTTTGAGGCTAACCAAAAGTCTTTCTTGTGGCCCCTCCAAATTCATCCCACATTCAAGCTTTAATTTCCATGACAACAGAAGATGCGGACCTTCTAGCCATGCTGTAACTGTAAGCAACTTCAGGAGTCCTCAGGGACAGCCAAGTAGGGATGGGCGATATCTTATCGTTTGCAATATACCATTGAAATGTCTCCTCACAATAAAAATTTGTCTCCTTGCGATAACAATGATAAGTCATGTTGATGACGTAGTTTTGTGCGAGCCCAATTCACGTGCTGAGTGGCAGAAGACAGACGTGAGGCTGAGGAAGATCTTGTTGTAAAGCGAGTAGCTAACGCCACAGTTTGGAACTAGTTTGGTTGCAGAAAATCAGATTAGGAGTAAACTACAGTAATATGAAAAGTTTGCAGAATAACGGTGGTTACAAAGAGTAGAAACACATCCACCGTACAGTCATGTGACTTCACCCCAGTCTACAGGGAGCAGCGCTGCTAACGTAGCAATGACTGTGTTGCTATATTTACCATGTTTGGACTCCTCTACGGGACTCTTTTTCAAAAAAGCAACTAGCGACAAATCGCGTCACTTTTTAGGGTGTTATTGGATAGTTTCGTAGACTAACATGGAACATGTATTGTTGTTACTGTGTTCCCTTAGCAGTGGAGTGCTCGTAGCCTGCTGCTGCAGCTCTGCTCTGCTCAGTCAGACAGACCCGCTGAGGCCAGAACATTAATAAATTGCGTCCATCTGAACCCGCTGCAGATGATCACCTGGGTTCCGATGCAAGGGCAAAATATTTTCTTTCTAAAATAAACAACTGCACACTATCACCAAATCACCAATTTCATTCAAATCCCCAGTCACTTTCTTTCAGACCAAGTGTGGACTCTTCTCTGAGTCTAAACTGACCTCTTAAGAGATACAGAAAGGAGTGGGAATAAAACACCGAATTAAAAGGCTGGTCGAAGCCAAACAATAACATGAACCATCACATTTACAAGCACATTATCGTGATAAATATTTTAGGCCATATTGCCCATCCCTACAGCCAAGTCCTAAAAGTTTCCTTCTTCAGCGTGATACCTTCCATTACCGCTGGTGTCCACCAATGGGTCCTTCGGTTGCCCACAGCCACCAGGACAACCATCTGAAAAGGAGCCATTGCCTGGTGAGCAGTTATTCAAATGACCCTGTGATGGACTGGTGGTCTGTTCAGGGTGTATTCCTCTTGCCCAAGACTGCTGGAGAAAGGCTCCAGCTGCTCGCATCCCTGAACAGGAACAAGCAGATATAAAAAATGGATGGATGATCTTCATTTTAACATGTAATGTAACATATTCAGGTTTTTGGTATGTAGTATCAAATGCTCTGATAAATGAATAAAACACTGTGAAATGTTTAACTTTACAACAAACAAAAAACTTATAAAATAACATACAGCTTTTATATGTTCTTTTCATGCGTATTATTCCTCATAAATTTAGTGGGTAGTTCTCATTTTACAATTTGATAGGCTGTATTGAATTTCATTGTGGTTTCTGCCTTCTGTTCTGAACTGCTCTTCAACACAAGGTCACCGACTGGTCTTCTCTCTGAGTCGAGCTGCAGTAGCACCAGAGGGTTACATTTGAATTATTTAAAAAGTAAAATTCAATTTTATTGCGGAAGCACATTTTGCAGGCTTCAAACTGTGACCAATTTTGGACAATGTTCAGTTGTAGCAGCATATATTTAAAAGCACATGGCAGGTTTCCTTTTTAGAATTTGAAATAATATTTAAAATTTTTGAAATTTTGCTTACATAATAATTCCCCCCTCCCTGGTTAGAATGAAATACCTGGTGCTGAAAAGGCTATATGGGAATTGCCCTGCTGGGTCCAGGTATGAAAATCTGCCTATGAAAAGGTTATACATGACTAAAAGATCATTTTGTAGGATGCCTGAGGTCACAAGTCATTAGTAGTGTGAAATTTGTCTGCTGTTTTAAATTCAAAAGTTGATCACACAAAATATTGATGTGAAATAGTGATTAAAGGGAATTTCTGAAATGTATCAAATTATCTAAAATCTCCATATGTTTTCAAAACATTTCTTATTTTCAATTTTGGTTGGAAACCCATGAACCTGGGATTTTCAAAAGTGAAAAGACTTGTCTTACTATTGTGAGGCTGGTTATTTATTCCATCTAAGTGACAGTTTATTGACCTGTGCTGTTTATAATTTAAAGACGGTCTCTCCAGACCTCATTTGAAAGAAAACTCACTTCTCTGCTGTTGCTAACCAAAACAGAGCAAGGTATGTGCTTGAGTGGAAGAAACATCATAAACACAAAAATGATCAAATACACACACACACACACACACGCACGCACGCACGCACGCACACCCATATACACAATTATCCCCATAGAAAAATAAGTCATCACTATAAATTGGCTGTAGTTTGACATTTTGGCAGCCATTAAACAGAGATACCTGCAGTTTTCCAAACAAACTGTCAATAAAATATAGAAAATAGTAATTGGCTTAATAGAATAAACAGAAAAGGCCAAAGGTTATTCAATATTTAAACTGCAACAAAATGCATGTGGGCAACATAAAATAAATTATTGTGATTATTATGAAAAAAATACTCCTAAGTCAATAAAATTATCAACATTTTAAATTCTTTATTTTCTTTCTGGTTCACAATTTAAAAAGGGATTTTACTCTGTCACCAGTTTATAAAAGGGAAATGCATATTGTCCTCATGTGGCAGTTAAAGCAGAACTAAGTAAGTTTTGCTCTCGCTCTCCCCCTACTGGTCCCCTGTGAAAGCTCACTGTCGTAACGTTCCCCCGCCGCCGCCGCAGACCCAAGAAAGGAATTTACAAAGGTTTTTGGTGGAAGAGTTGTATAGAGGAAGATTTGTGGACTAAGTACTTTGTTGAAGTACATTAACCAGGAGTAAAATTATTGTTTTTGTTCGAGATGATGACGTTGTGGATGTGCAGGCAGCAGAGAACTGTGAGTTAGATATTACATTATTTTTCTTTCGGAGTGTATCAGGACACTTTCAGCAGCGAGTAGCGTCACTGATCAAAGCAGCAGACAAATAACAAAAGAATCAAAACGGATGAAGCAGGGCTGCAACTTGAGGCTTGATACAAAATATCATCTCCCACTCTCCTTTTTTCCTTCTGTCTCACACATGTCCACCTCCAACAGGCATTCAGCTGAACAGCCTCTCTCACCCACAGACATCAGTACAGATACAGTCATAATGTGCAACAGTAAACATCAAAGCAGAGTCGGACTTTAAAAAATAATCCATTATTTATCACCAGAAAAATACTGCAGTGAACATTTTGCAACAGTAAACGTGTGTAAGATTTGTGGCAATCACAATAAAACAAAGTCAAAGTTAAACGAGTCAAAAAATGTCACAATGAAAACAAGCAGTTCATGTACACAGCACAATTTAATCGAATATTCTCAAAAAATAAATTAGCAGCAATGCTGAAGAAGCAGTTAAACTGGTTTCCAGGAATTTTCATTCATATGCAGTGAACGGGGGGTATTAAACGAGAATCCTCGTTGTGCTTCGGGCTGTTAATGTTGAATAAAAACTGTGACCACCCCCAAAATAAGCTGCGGCCCACCCAGTTAAAATGCCCTGGCACCGGGTCTAAATGGCACCCTTGAGTCTTATACTTTCTCGTGGAGTATATAGTTTCTAATATAATCCTCTCCTTGAGGCCATGGAAGTAGAATCAATTACAACTCTACGCAAAGCTGTACTTGAGTTTCAGTTTTGGCGAGCTCCACAAGAAACTGATTCTGCTCATCAGTGCTCTGTTTTCCTGTTGTTCTTTAGCTACGTTTACATGGTCACATTTAATCAGAATCAACGCCCAATCGGAACAAAAAGACGTCACGTAAACACGTCAATCAGAATGTTTTGATCCGATGCAGCCTGATCAGAGTGAAATTTCCTTCCGATCCAGAGGGGTGGTTTTGTCCGATCCTCATTCGGATTGACGTGCATGTATACACCCATTCAGAATGAAAGGGTGAAAAAAGCCCTTTGCGCATGCGTACAACTTCAGCGTGACGTCTTTCCGCTTTCGCAGACCCAAGTAGAAAACATAGCAGGAAGTAAACAGAAGTGGTCTGCTGGTGCAGTCATCCTGTCATCCTGCTCTCCTCTCCTGTGGCGGAGCAGCAGTAGCAATATGTATTCAGCCTCTAGCTTGGTTAATGCGACCAGTAAAAACCCAAACATAAAGGTAATCACCTGCAGAAGGTCCATATTCGGGAAAACGCGAGTCAGCTCGAGCACACGATGGGGCGGGAAAGACGCACAGAAAGGACGGAGTTTGTTTACTTTTTTTTCTTCCCCCAGAAAGACAACTCGCTGTGCGCATGCTCAACTCATTTAATCTGATTGAGTGCTTGGTGCATGTGTACTCATGGCATGATCAGATCATTTCAGTTAGTGTCCATGTGAACAGGGATTTGGGAATTCCGATCGACCAAGATTTTAATCAGATTGGGGAAATTTGGCGCATGTAAACGTAGCTTTTGAGCCAAATTTCTTCTATTCAGTAATAGGTTGTGCAGTGATGGAGTGCACAGCAGAGTCGTCATCTAGTGTTTGGAGGCCTTAAATTTAATGTATTTTTTTTTCTAGTGAATTACATTTTTGTTTTTTTTTAGGAGTCCTAACCTGAAAATGTCACCCTTCCACATGAAACCATTTATATTATGTTTCCTATTGATTTTACACTGGCTGGAAAGACAATTTTTAAAAGTGGACCGTGTGTTCCCCCTGCTTCTTTAACCAGCCCACATGCACCCCACGTGCACGCGCACTCATACACAAGATCGTAATTTCTCCACAGACCAATGCTGCTGCAAGCCCACCCCTCTCCCTGCCCCTCCTCTCATTCAGTCAAGCACTGCAATTACTGAATCTGTGTTTGGAGTATGGAAAATGAAGAAACGAGGAGCACATATGAGTTGCTCTGTTGTTGACTGCCAAAGTCAACAAGCAAATGTTTTTGGTCTCCCAACATTGGACCAAGCTACCATGGACCAGTGGATTAAATTTATTTTTATTTTTTACGCTGTTCTTGCAACCCTCCCCACTGGTCTTGGTGTTTGTGCTAAATATTTCAAACCAGAATGCTTCACTAATTTCGAACAATGTCAGGCGAAGATGCCGTTGAAGCTCCATTTGGAAAGAGGAGCCATTCCAACAATCAAACTGCAACTCAAACAGTAAGGCTGTGGTCTTATTAATCTATTGTGTATAAGCATAGGGGAGGTTGGGCGCCACGTTGGAAATATTCTGAGACTACGGTGCCCCCCTCCGTCTTGCCACCAATCAACGCATCCCAGATTTGCATTATTATAATGACCATCCATTACAGCCTAAATATTGCAAGTATTCTCACAAAACAATATTGTGTTTTTAAAATAGAGTCAGGCAGGGGGCTTTTCTCTCCCCACTAGATTTTTTTAATGGCCTGTACAAATATTATAGAGTGTGGGTATCCATGGTAGCAACAGGTTATGACTCCTTTAGGTTACTACAATATTCAGAATACACTGCACATTTTTTCCCTGTTTAAAAATAAATCCTTATTGTGCACTTGGAATTTAATGGTGACCTCTTCCAACCTGTTTACCTGCATTGGACTGCAGGGCTGTCTGCTTTGAAGTCTGCAAGGATACAGGAAAGACATTTGGCCAGGATGACACAAGTCCTCACACAGGCAGAAAATGTTCCTCTTACAGCAGTAGGGTTAACCCTTACATAAATGAAATGTGATATCCTCAGTCAAGATTTTTTTTCTTATTTAACTTAATTGATCTTTTTTTAAATAAGGTATTTTTATTTATTTTTAGAAATTAAAGTACAATTTTAGACTTTATTTCCAAATCAGTAAAAAAAAAAGATATACTTTTCAAAAAGGTTTTTATATGTCTACTCAGGTAGGCAACATCATGAATTATGTATTTGACAAACAGGTAGATTATTGTATCATTGTGACAGTATCCTCATAATATTATAAGAATACACAGACACTACTAGTGGGTGCAGTATAAGGAGTGACACACTTGAATCCAATGTAATGGCATATGTGCCATTAAACCAAAAATACCTATACATGTACAAGAAAACTGCTTTTGAATAGCCATCCACTGTAGCTTCACTACACATGAAAAGGTTAAATGGACAGAGCTCTGTAGCAGAATGCACTTTACAAGGTCTTTACTATTTAAATAATAGCTCTAAAAGTATATATAAATCCACTTATACTAGAGCTTGTTAGTTCTAAATTTAAATTAGAAGACTTTCAGAAATTACACAAAAAAGTGTTTGAGTACAATTACTCAATACGCATAACCAAATATCAGTAAGTGTACATATTCTGTTGTCAGAATATTTTGTGAAGCTTAGACATGATGCTAACACTGATTGACGCCACTGGTCTGAGGCTACCCTACATGACCTTCAGCTGGCCCCTTGGGAAAGAGTGAATGGTGGTGAGAGGTGTGTGACAGTCTATGTCCCTGTGTCCCCTGTCAGAGATTGATTGGAGGTCGACGTTATTTTTCCCAGGCAAGTCACTCCTCGTCATTGGCAGCATTAGTTAGAGAAAGTGACAAGACACATAATATGCCCAGAGAACTCTCACTTTCCTTTGCAGCGAAAACACATTACCACATACAAACACTGTCAAGCTGCAATAATTTCATTTCATTATGAAAATGCATTTAATCAAATTTGCAAAAGAAGTCGCTTTAACATTAAAGCTTATGGAGCATAGTAAAAGAAAAATAATCATAAACTAGAAACCCTAAACCTGTCATAACATTATTAGAGAACAAAAACTATATACAGTAATAAAATAATGACAGTTACACACATGCCGCAAGTCTGTCTTCTTCTGTGTTTGTCCAAGTTAATCTTGGTGTAGTATTTACAAGACTTGGATTTTATTCTGGAAGAATTTTTCCTGCATTTTTGGGGGAAGTTGGGGACATAGAATCTGAGGGGGGCCTTGTTCAGAGCCTCCATTGGGGATGTGACTCAATAATTCCAGTCAGAAGGTAATTGGTGACTGTGGTGGTTGAAACCAGAAAACCTATTGGTGGACAAAAAAATTACTTTCAAATTTTGAGAGAAAGAATTCTCTTTTATAGCCTAGTGATGTGGCCAATGGCAATGGCCAGTTAGTGTTTGAAAAATATATTTTTATAAGCATAATCACTGCAGTAAACCTAGTGGGCATGTTTTGAGAGTTATGTATGAAGAAATCTTCATCCACAGACAGACAGAGAGACTCCTATGAAAACATAACCTCTGCCGCTGCCGTCTGGTGGCTGGCAGAGGTAATTGCAACCTTTGTGGTTCAAACCTTGATTTATGACACACAATTCTTCATTCTCACAAAGTTTGTTCTGTTTGTGAGGTAGTGATTAATACAGATGATTGTGGAGGCCTCCACCTATGTCTTGTGGAGTTTCTTATGCAGTAAAACAGGCTGAACTGTGTTAAAGGCACAGGAGAAATGAAATAACATGATCCTTACAGTGCTGCCTGCTTTGTCCAGATAACAGTGGGTTTGTTGAAGCAAGTGCATGACGACGTCTTCCATTCAAACACCACAGCAATAAGCAAACTGCAGTGAGTCTTGAAACATACTTTTTTGCTTATTTAGGTGGACCAATGTCGATTCCTCCAAGACCTTTGTGATATGGGATGTCAGGGGAACAGGTCTATAGACCTTAAGGACAGATGGATAAGATGTCTTTGGTACTGGAACAAGGCAGGATGTTTTCCAAGGTTTTTTGATCTTGAAGAGATGCTGCAGAAATCCACATAGCTGATCTGCACAAGCCTTTAAGACTCTAGGGCTAACACCATCTGGACCACACTGCCTTGTTCCAGTTCAGCCACTCCAATTCAATTCAGTTTTATTTATATTGTGTTCACATCCATGCTCAGTTGAATCTAGTTCAATCCATGTGGTCCAAATCGGGACTTTATTTTGATAAGCATACAATAACGCTGATAAAAATGACTAGGATTATACAATAATTTGACTATAAGAAAGGGGAAGTACATCCTTGTGCAAATGAATTGCATATTCTAGCAGAAACATGAAAAACATGAACTTTATGAACATTAAACCAATAGTGATAGTGTCATTAATTTAGTATATGTTATGGCCTCCTCGGTATTTCAAAAGTTCTTTGACACGATTTGGGATTGAATCCACCAATTTGGCAGTTGCTTTCCTTCTATGGCCGCATTTCCTCTTTCATTTTGGAGTTGATGATTCATTTTGTTTTTCTTTTTTATTATCCTTAAAACTGTGCTCTGATTCACACCAACCAGTTGGGCAATCTCCTTTTGTGTTTTAGAAGTAAACTTTTTGAGTGTAACAATTTTAGTACACTTTCAGGGTGTGAGATCCATTGCTGTCAATGGTAATAGCACGACTGACTGTAAATAGAAACACAGGGCTGAGATGATGCGTGATGATCCAATGTCTGGCCCAGTTAAAGGGGTGACGCAATAATGACTAGGTATTTCATTTTTGGTCAATGATATCTAAAAATACTTATACCATCAACACATCATAGGTTTATGCACATTTTTTAAACAATGAAAATGGGCGGTTCCAATAAAGAATCATTTTCATTAAATATGCAATTAATTTGCACAAGGGTGTAAGAGTAAAAAAACACAAGGTAAACAGAGTGACAGGGAGCCAGATTTAAAATTTAAAAAAGAGGAAATAAGAGTGAAAAGAGAAAATGATTTGGATGCAATTTAATGACACTTGTGAATGCAAGTAAAGAGTGCAGAACTTCTAAACTTGAAATATCCATCACAGCAGGGTCAACAACAAATCTTTACAGACAAATATTTTAAAAAGTGTACTTCGTTACGATGGAACAGCTGCCAAGGAAGGTAAAAAATGAGAAGTAAATAATAAGTCAGCCAAGGTGTTTAGAAAGTGGGTGGAGGTGAGTATGAAGAGGCTTTTGGCAGGCATCTTCTTTTCTTACCCACAAAAGTATGGGTACATGGTGCGAAAATATAACTTTGAAGAAGTACAAATTGACCTGGAGCTTGACTTCCTCATTCTATGGATTTCACTGCATCATATGTTATTTTGTTGTGGTTAGGCATAAAACTAGCTTACCAAAACGAAGCTACAATGTTATAATATTTGGTTCAGGCACTACAATCAACTGAAAAAAGTATAGAAACCATCCACCTCACAAGATGTATCCACCAGGTTCTTATTTATATTTCCATGTGGCACCAAGAGGCCCTGATAAAACAACAGTGTGTAACTAGCAGAGTATCGAAGGTCAGGCATTACCTACCGAGCTTGCCTAACCAGCCTGAACAGTTATGGGTTGAGCTGGATATCATAACAGAAGTAAGACATTGATGGATGAAAATGGTGTGAAAGTGGCAGAGAGGAGTCTCTGTTCCTAGGCCGTAGAAAAAAGAACAGTTGCTGGCAAGAAGGGTAACATAATTAGAGAGGACTTCAGGAGACTGAAGGTTACAATGGTAGGTTACAGGGTGATGTTACAATGAAGATTATAATGAAGACGGTTATAATCATAGAAAAACTGATCTGAAGAGAAAGCAAAGGTTCACAGTGACTAATGTAAAAAAGGACAATTAAAATCATTTGAAAAAGAATGGCTATATTTTTAGAATAGAAAAGCACTCCAAGAGCACAGACCTCCGCGAAGCAGCTTAGTTCCCCCCATGTTGTGATCTACACCAAAAATAATAGACACCCCAACTGATTAGTAGTTGTTACCCCCACCAAAAAATGTTATGTTTTTATTGGGGTTTTGTTGTTTGTCTGTTAACAAGACAATGCAAAAATACATGCCTATCTCCAGCAGTCATCGGCCAAGAGGCAGGGCCCTGGACAGGTCACCAGTCCATCACAGGGCCACATATAGACAGAAAACCACTCACAGCTAGGGACAATTTAGTGTTACTACTTATCCTCAGACATATTTTTTGTCTGTGGGATGAAGACAAAGTTCCCACACATGCATGGGGAGAACATGCAAACTCAAAGCAGAAAGATG
This sequence comes from Pachypanchax playfairii, assembly GCA_006937955.1. Taxonomy (NCBI): domain Eukaryota; kingdom Metazoa; phylum Chordata; class Actinopteri; order Cyprinodontiformes; family Aplocheilidae; genus Pachypanchax; species Pachypanchax playfairii. Next base: position 492,087 of record SSNP01000131.1, read on the forward strand.
TCAGCCGGGTTTCGAACCCAGGACCTTCTTGCTGCAAGGCAACAATGCTACCCACTGTGCCTATACCCACGTTTCCAGTCATGTGCAATAAAAAAATGGGGGAAAAATGTCTATGACTCCCTCCAAATGAAATATATTTGTGGCACATTTTTTCCAGGGTCTCATTACTCAGATAAGTTTGGTGATTATAAGACTCGCCCAAGGGCCACTAGACTGAGATTTTTAAATCAGCTTGGATTATATTTCTGCATTACTGTCTGTTTTTATCTATCTTTTTGAACATGTCCTCTGGGATTGACAAACGCAACACTGTAGTAGACGGGGGTGTGTGGGGGGGATTAGTGGTCGCAGTGGTGGTGGTGGGGGTCAAATAAATGAATGGTAAAGGTGACTAGCATGCTCCAGCTTTTCATCTCATTTTCTACCTGCTGCTGTCAATTCATAGCAAATAAAAACAACTGCATGTACAATTGCACATAAAATATAGTCCCTGTTTACACCTAGCCTCTGAGCTCACCTAAAATTAACAATACAGAGGCAGCTGTAAAACCCTTGAGGGACAAGGAATTGGCACAAGGAACATCAAAGGGATCTCACACGCTCTGGGTATTAATCATCCCCCTCTCTATGACATACTCTCATGATGAGACAGAGTCTTGCTTCACGTCTCATTTCTACGGTCTCAACATGGTTGAGTTAAAATAAAGATCACGAATGCTCACTCAAACTGCAATACACCCCCCCCCTATAATGTTCTGTAGAGGTAAATAAACAAAAACTACAGTAACCCTAGGAGCTGTGTAAGTATATTTTATGGCATATATGTAATCATCTTCTCAATTAGAGACTAAAAAAAGCTCTGACTAGCAGAGCATAACAAAATACACAAAATGATAAAAAATAATCACTTTTTCTACAATTACGCAACAATCTGTCCAGCAGAAAAACGTTATTTCTTAATTTAATAAATAAAAAAACAAAGAAATGCAGATCTCTTTGGCGAGAGAGGGACGACCAACTAATAAAGCATTGTGACACATACATTTGAGGCATCTATAATTGAATATGAGGATTTGAAAAGCAGAGCGAGAGAAAAATTGGAAGATACATGGGGATTCAGAAATGGTTAAAAACAGAAACAAAGCCTGCAAAGAGAAACCAGCTCCTGGAAATGTCTCATTCAAGTTGTTCCACAAGGTTGTGGACTTCAGGAAGAACTTTCCACCCTGCCCCATCAACCTCAGAGAGTGTCCTTCTGCTTTCTGGGTACCATCATCTCTCAGGACCTTAAATGAGCTTTGGTCCAGAGAAGATATGCTGTTAAAGTTCTTATGGGAATGAAATATGGATTTTGGTGGTTTACAAATCATTGCATTATTTTTCTGTTTTGATGAATTAGGGTGATGTTCTGTCAATTAGTTTGGAATTGTAAGGGACTTAAACAGCTGCAGACTCCAAAGTGAGCAGTCTGTAGAAAAAGGAAGACATCTTCAGGCCCTGGTGGGATTTATGCACCTTTTTATTAATCTTTGCACCTAATTCTGGGCATTAAAAACAACTCTTGCTCAAAAGGTTAGACAGATGTGAAAGAATACTATATTAACAGTAGGAACCTTGAAAATTTAATTCCTGCTGATGTGGAGACACAAACACCCCGACTTAAAGAAAACATCAATTTGTTAAGCACCTATTTACATCAGACAATAGAGTTATCTTTGCAATTCGGGAAGGGGTTTATTTTGCAACAAGTTTGTGTAATGCAGAAATCTTACATGAACATTAGTGATTGCAACAAGCTACATAAATACTGTGTTTCTGGAAAGGATATCCACTAAAATTATTGAGCCGTTCACACTGGCACACTGACTCCGCTCTTGTGCAGCTGGGAGAGTGAAAAAGAGTTCTCTACTTGTCTATAACTAATTTTATAACTAACTTGTGGCATAACACAAATTATCTACTTCACACATCAGTGACCATCTGTTAAATGCACAATAACACAGAGTTTATGGAAGAAAAATTGACATGTTTGTGTGATCTGCTCACATGGACAGACTGACTCAGAGTCATGCAGCATCAGACCAGCTCAGTCAGATGGAAGAGAAGCTCCTACGAATTGGACTATGGCTGAATTCAAGTGCAGAGGGACAAAAATAGTTGTGGCTTGATTTAGAAATAAGGTTTGATAATAAAAAAGGTAGATCAGCTGGTGGTGAATCCTTCTGTGGATGACAAGAGCATGAGTCTCAAAAGATCCAAAAATATGAGTCCAATAACAGAGAAAGGAAACAAAACTTACAGTTCCTCTGGCAGCAGGCAGGTCATGGTCAAGAAGCAGAATGGAGGTCAGTGAACTGGGTAATTCTGACTATACAGGCAATAGCTCCAGTTGTGAGTCGAGCAGGAATCTATGGTCATGAAGTGGAACAGGGTTGAAAACTGTATGACAAGGACAGGATGAAACTATGACGCTGAATTGTTGCAACAACAGTTGACAAGCTGCTATTTAAAGGTGTGATGACATCACTGTTTAAACTGGCGTAAAGCTATTTCATGTACAGTGGGGCAAAAAAGTATTTAGTCAGCCACCAATTGTGTAAGTTCTCCCACTTAAAAAGATCAGAGAGGCCTGTAATTTTCATCATAGGTATACCTCAACTATGAGAGACAAAATGAGGAAAAAAAATCCAGAAAATCACATTGTCTGATTTTTAAAGAATTTATTTGCAAATTATGGTGGAAAATAAGTATTTGGTCACCTACAAACAAGTAAGATTTCTGGCTTTCACAGACCTGTAACTTCTTTAAGAGGCTCCTCGGTCCTCCACTCGTTACCTGTATTAATGGCACCTGTGTGAACTCGTTATCAGTATAAAAGACACCTGTCCACAACCTCAAACAGTCACGCTCCAAACTCCACTATGGCCAAGACCAAAGAGCTGTCAAAGGACACCAGAAACAAAATTGTAGACCTTCACCAGGCTGGGAAGACTGAATCTGCAATAGGTAAGCAGCTTGGTGTGAAGAAATCAACTGTGGGAGCAATTATTAGAAAATGGAAGACATACAAGACCACTGATAATCTCCCTCGATCTGGGGCTCCA